>JARJCM010000185.1:0-212922 GCA_029233265.1 Mycena alexandri
TTTTAGTCCAATAAAGGCAGTCATAATTTCAAGGCAATGCCGAACCAGACAGCTACCAAACTCACGGCAACTGGAAGCTGTTTGATGGGCCATTAATTGTATATGGATTCACGGATGCCGAAGGTGCCGTGGTGGGTGCACATCACAATGCGCCCCGTGGCTGCAAGGTCCGCAGGCACGTAGTAACGTGCACCTGTGGTTGGGCCAGTGCACATTATAATGTAGCTACAGGGAGAGCTCAATCGCCACCAGCATATCGGCTATAGAACCAAATATGCCAGTGCTCGAAGAGAGGCCGAACATCACGGCACGATCGACGTAAACTAGCCCATCCCAGAAGACACAGAGCGCGTGCTGCTGGTCCGGCTGCAAAGGTGTCAATCGGTAAGCCGCCGAAATATCGAATGTAGCTGCGACGCAGCCAGGTGGAAGTGAAAGCCGCAGTACTGTCGAACGTGGCCCAGGCTGTCGGAAAGTCGTCTGAGTCTACTCCCCGCGTTCACTGAGGCGATTTCTGGGTTGTTCCGCGGGAATGACATGTCCTGCACCATCCGCAATTTCTCGGAGTGGGGTTTGGGTACCAGACCCAGCGGTGATGTACAGAAATGGCCTATGGTTTCTTCCAGCTCGGCTGGTGTAAAACCCTCGGAGTAGCGTCCAGCAGCCTGCTCGCCGGCGATGTATGAAGAAATGAAGGTGGGATCGACAGAAGAAGACTTGTGATTGTCGAAATAAATAAGTACGTGGGAGAAGCCCTCGGATTCCGACGTCGAAACCCTCGCGCAGCCCCACCACAATGTGCCGGTACGATTCATAAAGACCAAAAAGACGAAGTAAGTTTTCCGTTTTCGCTGCATCCAGCGGTGTCACCACTTGGTGGGGATCAGGCCGTGGAGGAGCAACCGCCGGCACCGTGAGCGTTACTGCCGCAGATGCTACATCCGTGGAAGTGGGTACAGTTGCCGCCAAACTGGCACTGCGAACGGCACGCCCAGTTGAAGCAGAACTCACGTCCGTCAGTTGCGAGTAGGGTGTGTCTACCCGCCGCTGCGGGCCTATTAGCGGACGTAGTGGTTGCGTTACAGTCACTTGGGAAATGCCCAGAGCCTCCGCATCGAAAGCAGTGTCCCTTGGCTTTCTTAGACGGGCCGGAGGTATCATCTTGAAAGGACCGTTTGACGACTGACTTTCCGGAAGAAGAACCAGCGGTAGGCGCGACAGATTGAGGACTCTGAGTGGATTTTGTGACCACCAACAGCAAAGCCGTGGCGTCAAGTTCTGTCAGATCGTGACGCGGATTTATCGACGCCAGATGACGCTGCTGCACATCGTACTCCATGGCAACCTCCCACGAATGGGTCCACGCAATGTCCAGTACGACGCGGTGATGCCCAGCAAAGGCATCACCACGCAGGTCACCGTGGTGGAAACGGATGCGCGACTCTACGGCCGAAGCTGCCGCGTACCACTCCACCATGGTAATTGCCTTCTCGCCGCCGCGGTCCAGGCCTTTCACGGTGAAAGTTCCAGCGGCAGACAGTACGAGGTTGTCGTCATCCGACGCCGCTTTAAGCCTGGCCGCTACGGAAAGTGCAATGTACGGGACATAACGGTAGTGTTTCAGTGCTTCCTGGACCTTGGGAGGTATCGCTGACAATACAACAGTATCAGCATCGGTGACGTGCAAAGAACGGCGACAGTGAGACAGAAACATAGTAAACAGAAGAAACCGGACTTGAAGGCCAGACTTGGTACATGCTGCTGAGACGAGCTTGGTATGCTGCTGTCGTGGTACGCACTTGGTAGACTCGAAACAAACATGGTATTGCAGTAACAAAGTGACATGGTATGGTTGTACGCGATGTGGGGATGGCGACAGCGACGTGGTACTCCCCGACATCAAGCGTGCTAGCTTTAGAACCTGGCTCCATAGCGGGCAAAGGCTTCTTGGGCTCTTCGTTAGCTAGAGCTTTGGCCTTCGCGATGGCCTCGGGCGTCGCGAACAAGGTCTCAGCACTGGGCGCTTGCTTCTGTATATTTCCGAGCAAGGTGGACAGGCGAGCAATTTCGACCTGCGCCTCGGCGAGAGCCAGCGGTGCAGCGCTCGCTGGGACGGGGTTCGGGCCAAGATGACCCGGTGCTGCGCCCGCTGGGACGGGGTTCAACCCAAGAGGACCTGGCACTGCAGTACCAGCACCGACAGGGGCTGGGGCAGAACTGGCACCAGCGATGGGACCTGTTATGTCTGTGCAAATCAGTCTTTCATTTTTTCCCCATTATCGGTTCTGGTCGCACTCAATCCAACTCTGATCGTGCTCCCGTCACCTCCGGACACACCATCACGCACTATATCAGACCCTGCACCACTCTGGTAATACTCCAGCACCACTCCAGCTCATTCCGGTCAATTAACGGTTCACCTGTTCCCGGACCTATCCCGGAATACACAGCTCTCGTCCAATCATGGATTGCTGAGTACTTCCTCCTTATTATCCACTTCACCTTCATTACCTCATCTTATCTTTGTCACCTCCGGCCTCACTCCTCACCCCGTTCACCCTCCGGTCATCCTGGTTAATCCCGGAACCTCTGGACTAGTCATCCAGCCCTGACCGGTTCTCTGCGGTTCATCCATATCGCCCCGGAACATTCTACCTGAACATTCCACCTGTACTTCACACTGGTCCTTCACTGTGATACAGGTTGTGGCACCTCCGCACTCCTTGGTACATTCCGGACTGTGATTATGTAATCACTCCGAACTCCGGTCCTCCACGTTCCTTGGTTCAGCTCCACTTCACCCACGTCGTCTCGGACCTCTGCCACTATGCATTGGAACTCTCCTAAAGGACTGCCAACATCCTCCGGAATGATTCCTTGCAACTGTGTCCACTCCGGCGACCCGGAGCTCCCAAAACCACCAATACTTAACACCAGTACCTTGGAACTCGTTCATCTCGACTACCAACATGCCAGTCCAACATCTGGTACAATTATGCGCTATTCATCTATGCCCCATCACTCCTGCTCTCGTTCCAATCGCTCTGGACATATCTCCGGAATCCGGAGTTACCCGGAGTCACCGGAGTCATCAGACTCTCCCCGGAACGTTCGCTATTATGCCTTATCAACTCCTCTTCCATTTATGCATCCCTTATCACTTCTCATCTATTGTTTCAACGCTCTCATCACTTCTCCTTGTTATCTTTTCATATGCTTCACGCTTCCATCACATTCCCATCATTCCCCATCGCTTCTTCATCTGCCTCGAGGCAGATGTCATAGCACTTACATCTTATCACTCTTCTATCCATCCGTTCATCTATCAAACCATATGCTCTACCTTTCCCCTTTCCTACTTCCTATTATTCCTTATTCCCACTTCATCCCTTTTCCCGCATGGTGGTGTCTTCTTCCATGCGGTTCACTTCGTTTCATGTTGCTTCACTTTGCCTCATGTTACTTATTCCCTTTCATACTAATTACTTGTCCCCAGTATAAATACCGGTACTTTACATCTTGTACAGTATCCGAAAAATAAACGTTATCCATGCTTCCCTCTCATGGACTGTTGCCAATCGTCTCTTGAGGTTCTGGTCATTGCCTCTCGACGACTCCCTCCCTATGGCCTTGCTCCCGTCCTCCTCTGGTTCCCTCCTGTGACTCCGGTCACTCCGGTCACTCCGGTTTCCGGTCACAACTCCGGAGTCCTCGCTCGGCCATACCAACAACTGCGGTTCAACTCCGGGTTGTCTCCCGTGTCTTGGATATGCCTCTAGTCCGCTCCGGCGCATCGCCTTTGCTCCATCTTCATGTCAACCGTTCTGGTTCACACCGGAACTGCGCTGGACGACTACCCAACAAACACCGGTTATGCTCTTGTGTCTCCGGTCCAGGCTATCCCTGTCCCGTCGCCATCTTCGAGCTCATACGACTCGGACCTTGGCATAGGACACTTCCCCATCTCGCAGCCCGAGGCCAGTCAGTCGGTCACCCTAGCTGAGTTGTGGTGTTCCGAGAAGTGGCTGATCTAGACATCCTTTCATCTCCGGTTCGCGGCTTAGCCCGGCTCCGGTCATATGATCGGATATTCCTTCCCTCTTGGCTCAGCGATATAACAGGACCAGTGGTAGCGCTGCCCAGAGCTGGATTCGCAGGGTTGCCGTTCGCAGCTGTGTTGGATCCCCCAGTGCCGCCAGGTGCGGCAGCTGCGCTGCCAGTGGGGACGATAGGGGCTCGCCCTCCAAGACCATTCGGATCAAGCCTAAGACCTAGATGAGACATATGAGCAAAAACTCGGTAGGTAAAGAGTCTGTAGAGGTGTGATTGAGGGAGGATGCTGCAGTGAGCAGCGACGACGACGGTAAGAGGAGAGATGAAATTAAGGGGCTGTAACCGGCTGCGCTCTCGCTTCACTGGACGCGGGGTGCCGGCTTGCTCCCGGCCGCGGGCTAGGGATTAGCCGGCACCAGAGCTCATGTACTGAGTCGACTATTTGGCTTTTGATGATTAGCGCCGGCACATCAATGGCAAGCAAATGGCAATCAATTCGGCATCACATCAGTGCCATTCGCGTTCTTGGACGCGTTCACAACGCGTCGTGCATGGGGCCTTTTTTAAAAATAGTATTCGGATAGTCATGAGACCCTCTCTGCATTTGGGGAAATGAAATTGTATAGGTAGTTTCATGATATAACATGTACACTGGCTAAGAGTTACTCCGGCAACAGATTTGGATTTGGATTTGATGGCGGATCCGGATTTGATGCAGTTACGTGACCATTATGTTATGGCCTGAATTTCGCATTTTTCACTTTCTGGCCTGCCCTATTGCCCCCGGAATTCTCCGGGATGCACACCTTTACTAGTATTCTACTCTGAACTAAATAACTAAGAGATACAGAATGAGGAAAGTGTCCATCAAAGTCATTGATGTTGAGCAAGTTGTGGATGTTCTGGCCTTGTAGCTTGCCCAAATGTGCTACAAAATATATATGTTCCTGTAGTATTATATATAATTCTCTCTGGATACTCAGATTCCCTTTCCTGGACCTGGTCGTGGCCTGTCACATGGGTCACAAAGCTCATTCCCTCCAAACACAACTCCCGCGGGCCTGCAAGAAGGTCTGAAGATGCGGATAAAACTAAATATCATTCTGCAGGCCTCTCAATTTTTTCTGGGAGTACCCGGTGACCAGAGAGGTTAATACATGGTCAAATCCCTGGCTATCACTGACTTTGATGGACCGGGAAGTCTTTCTTGATGCTTTCCTCCTTTTGTATCTCTTAGTTATTTTAGATCAGAGTACAATATTCGTCAAAGTGTGCATCCCGGAGAATTCCGGGGGCGCAGGGGCACGCCAGAAAGAGAAAAATGCGAAATTCAGGCCATAACATAATGATCACGTAACTACATCAAATCCAAATCCAAATCTGTTGCCGGAGTAACTCTAAGTGGTTGGCTCAGGCCCAGACTCTCAAGACAGGGTTCCCAAATTGGGATGTCGGGAGACGATGAGCCGAGACTAAGCACGGCGGTCCAGCGGGCAAACGCCGACAAAGGTTTTCAAGAATTCACCCGGAACTACCGCGAACCGGAACCGCTGTCGGTGTAACTTGACAGCTGAGCAAGATTTGCATCAGTGGCTGAGAAATCCTATTCAAAAAAAATCGAGTCCTGTAGTAAGCATCGGACCAAATTGGGGGCTCCTCCATGTTTCTGACGGCCGCCACGATGGACGGAGTTACGGTGAAAGCGGCGTAGGCTCAATTTTATTTGTTTAGTATAGAGTTCATTGGTGGATGTTCCGACGACGCCTGAACCGGTCTATTTTCTGGGAATGTTCCAACTTTTCAGGCTGTGAGTTGACCAAAACAGTTGAGGTACGTAGGTAGGTAGGTAGAATTACACGGCCGGTCCCGCTTAGGAACGCCAATCCGCGGGAGAAGTTGCGTTAAGCTCAGGAATAGCATGCGTAGCTGACTGAGGGATTGAACTGAGACCAATTGAAACGCCGTACATTATTCATCCGATCCATATCCACGCCGTAACACCGTGGCCTTCGGTAATACAACTCTATGTGGGGCCCGCCCGTTTTAAGGACCTTCGATTCACCGTAACCTCATTCTCAGTTTCCTAGTCCGTTTTTTGGTTATAAGTAGGTGAACTTTGCGACGTTTGTCGCCGTATTCTGATTCCCCTTCCAAGTCCACCGCCTCTCATTTCGTCTCAATGGGTAAAAAGGAAGAGCTCGTAGACCTCCACGGCAAGGTTGTACTGATCACCGGTGGAAAGTAAGTTCCACTTCGTTGCGGCACATCTTCCAGCAACTAACCTGACGGTAGCACCGGAATTGGGTATGCAACAATTCAGATCCTCGCGCGGCGAGGGGCGAAGGTACGCCCATGTCTTCTGACCATTTTGCTTGACCTCAATGGACTTTCGGCGTTTCTAGGTCTACATGGCCACCCGTGATGCTACCAAGGCTAAGGCCGCGATAAAGAAGATGGAGGCAGAGGGTCTCGGCGAGGGGAGTGTACACTTCCTTGAGCTTGACCTCTCAGACCCCCGTGCGGTCTCGCGGGCGGCAAAGCAATTCGCAGAGAGCGAGCAGCGTCTGGACATCTTGAGTGCGTTTGTCCAAGCATTTGTTTGAGAATTTTGGCTTACCGTGATGGTTTGACAGTCAATAACGCAGCACTGTGAGCATTTTTCTTCTTTCTTCAAGCTATGCGGAAGTTGACGATGTATTCCAGTGGACTTGGACCCTTCCACCTCACTGACGATGGAATTCTGGATGTCATGGTCATCAAGTAACGCTCCTTCCGCGATATATTGAACTTCACTCACGCGACTGCATTCAGCCACGTCAGCCCCTTCATCCTCACGGACACGCTTCTGCCGCTTCTAAAGCGCACCGCGGCGGAGACCGACTCCGACGTCCGGATCGTCAACGTGCGCCTCACAAAAATTACCTAGACTGTACTGATTCGCCGCATGTAGTTGTCTTCGTCCATGCACGCGCAGGTTAAGCCGACAACATTCGCCACGAAGGAGACGCTCGCCAAGGACTACGGTCCCTCCGCTATCAAGCAGATGGACACGTATTGTGAGCGCCTCTCTCCATTGTCAGTTGCGTCCTTACTTAGACTTCTAACCAGCCTACACCAAGCTTGCGAACGTTCTCCACGCCAAGGCCCTGCAAAAGCGCCTTGATTCCGAGAAGTCGAACATCACCTGCATCTCCATCCACCCCGGCGTCGTCCACACACAAACATCCACCAGCGTCATGGGTTCAGTACCCTTCCTCGGCCCGTTCCTCAAGCGCGTCGTCGTACCGCTGGTCTTCGGCACTTGGGATGCAGGAGGCAAGGCCGTCGCATTCGCTGCTGCGTCCAAGGATGTGGTCGCCCGGCGCTCAAAGTACAAGGGTGCCTACCTATCTGTGAGCTCGCTTACGGAGCCGTCCAAGCAGGCCCAGGACCCTAAGCTGCAGAACGAGCTTTATGAGACGACGGAGAAGGTCGTCCGCGAGATGCAAGTATAATTTTAGTATCTTTGGGATGGGCGGCTCGTCGAGTACTATACCAATAATACGCCCAGTTTTTTTTTTCCTTCCCGAGAGACCGACATCATCACGACTGTATGGGAGTAATACTGTCTCATAATTAATACCCTTTCCGGAAAAAAATGCACCGGTGTAGGGAAAAAACAACACTGGTTGGATTGACGGTTGACCTCAGAAAAAAGACACCGCTCCCAGTGAGACAAAAAATTCATTGGTGATACTGTGTACAAGAGATTCACAGGTCATAATGCTTCCTTTTTTCACACTGCTCCCCATTTGCCAAGAATTGACGCCGGTGATTTTGTCTGCCGCTATGTTAGTCCCATCTTCTATTTTTGTGTCGGCATGGCCCTCGCGTTTGAGGACTATGTCCTCGCCTCAGTTCCGATATTGTGAGTAGGATTTCCTTTGTTCTATCGTTCTATCTGCAGCTAGCCTTGGTGAATTGGCTTAACCGATGTGGGCCTCCTCACCCAGCCCCTCAAACATCTATTATCATAACTGGGGCTTCCTTTTCTTCTCTGAGACCGCTCTTTGATAAGTGTATCTTGCTCCGAGCACACACCGACGACTTGGGCACCGGTGTGTTGACTTGTTCTGCATTTATCACTGTACTATCCCTGTTCACATGACGGAACTCGTCGGCAATGATTTCGTACATCTTGCAGGCCTGTTATAGGGCCCTGAAACTGATTTCTGGTAAGCTCCAAATCCAGGAGCATCCAAGTCTTTCCGAAAGGTGGGCGCAGCGATATAACAAATCGGACATTTACTACGTCTTTGAGCTGACAGTCCTATCAACTTTCCTGACTCTTTGACCATAATCTGGGACATCTGCTCTTGGATCCAATGCCTGGTGTTCGAAATGTTCTTTCTGCCACCCCTTCACTCATCTTTACTGTCCTTCCAAGTCTAGTCAACGAGGTGCCTAGACCACTAATAGGTTGAGGAATATTGTGACCTACTATGAACCTCTATTCCTCAGCAGTGACTAATTTCGCGCCCGCAGTCTCAGAACTGAACATGAGGTGGTGAAAAGAATCTCGCGAACAAGGGTGTGAATCTTAGATTTGAGACTTACATGGTGGTGAAATTTTCGCTACCAGGAAGATGTGTGTTTATTATTTGGCAAAGTACCTGTGTAGCTTTTGCTACCCGATCTAGGGAGTGTCCACATTTCTTTTGGGTAACGGCGGGAGGTAGGGTGTTTTTTGAGAAAAGGGTGTGAAATTATTGCACCCTGTGCAACAAATAATTATGAGACAGTATTACAGCCATACGACTGTCATGATAAGGCGAACGAAAGTGGGGAGTATTCACAACCAGTTCCAGTTTCACCACCGGCTGTGGAGAACGTTCAGACATCAGCCGTGGCAACGGGGGGTCATTCTCCAGGAGGGGAATCCACTTCTGTGCAGCAACTGTGCTACGCACAACTTTCCCAACGACGCCCAACAGCGTACCCCAAGGCTGGTTGGCAGCCATCAAAATCCTCGACCTCGGAGTGAGTGCACAGAGCAAACAATGTCGGTGTTGTTCGGTATAACGGTTATCGTCCATGCGTTCGTCGCAGCGACGCGTACCACTGCGACCTAACTTGAGGGCATACAAATGTAATATTTTGAAGGTGTCGGTGGGGAGGTTCAAGCTTGCAGGATGGCGATCTGGGCAATGGCATGCGATTTCTTGTTGAATTTTGTCCAGACGTCGAGTTACAGGAAGAGCGTTCGATACAGCACCGTAAGTTCATGTAGCCCAGATTTTGAAAGCACATCTCCCAAGTCTACCGGGGCCATGGGCGTCAGACTTTTCGGCAACCATCCGGGCCGCCCACCAAATGCCAATCCGGGTCAAATGGAATTGATGTACACGACGCAATGAAAATTTCAGGACTCCACATTCTAGATTCGGAGCAGGCTATAGCAAATCCACTGCAATAAGGGGCTTGATTCTACGCCCACCAGTTGGTTGTGTTTTTTTTGTCCAGGAAAGAGGAGAGACTGGGCCCTAAGCCTTGCGACATTTGTGAGTCAGTTTGTGCTCGGCCCATCCCTCGCGGAAGCACGGTGTCCCACAGAAAAAGGCCTTCCCATTGCAGCTGCCTGAACGGGACCATCAGCTTTGGCACAACTCTGCCAATAAAAAGAAATATACCTCCACACCTCTTCCACGGGCCCGCCGACGCACACGAAAAGCACCGCTGCCACGGCCCGGCCTTGGCTACCCGGGCCTCCTCCTCCACATCCGCCTCCTCAAAGTGGCCGCGCGGTAAGTTAACACGCAACTCACACAAGTATCCAAAGCTGCGCGACATGAGCTTGGTGCGTGTGGGTATATACTGGTTGTTCGTCCAGCCGCCGAACATGTACGTCTTGCCCGTCGCGGAGTCGACGGCGAGCTGCGCCTGGCACCGGTAGGTCGGGAACCCCGCGGTGCGTACTTGCTGCCACTTACGCGACAGGCGTGGGGGGTCGGCGGCGTCGGCAGTGGGTGTCATGTCGTAGATGAACGTGTCGGCGAAGTAGGAGTAGTTGAATTGGACTTCATTACCTGCCGTGACGACGTGCGTAGGCAGGGTGGGATGGTACCCGCCAAACACTACCACGCACGCTTGAGTTGCTCGTTCTACCGCCATCCATCAGCAGCTTATTAAAATCAATCTGAGGACGCAAGGGCGCACATAAGTATACGCATGCTCCGTCCGCACACACGGCGGATTACCACCCATGCGCTCCCTCCTCCAGCTCTCCTCCTTGACACCCCAGCTCCAAAAATCCTCGTGCCCGAATGCCTCGCCGGCCCCATGAAGCTCATTATGATGGTTCGCCGCCTCGCGGTCAAAATGTCCAAACAGCAAATATATACGTGCGCCATCGTTTTGCGCGGACTCGGGCACGCATTGTCCGCCACCTGCGGCACGCGCACGTACAGTTTGTTGCCCGTGATGATGACGGTGCCGTCGCGAGACTGCTTCCTGGGGTACGGCCACATGTCGACGATGCCTGCTTCGCGGTCCGCGGGTGTCGGCGTGTAGGTCGTCTGGAAGGAGGTCCAGCGCTCAGTGACGAGGTCGAATACGTCGATGGTGGAGTGCCCAGTGAAGAGGAGGGCGGCGTCATTGTGTACGAGCATTGTCCAGTCGATGAAACGGCGCGAACCGCTGAGGTGCACTGGATAGGGAGGGAGCTCGCGCCACGCGTCGAGTGCGTTGAGGTCGAGAGCCCACATATCCTGATGGAAGGGGCCATCGACAGTCGTCCTACCACCCGCAACATAGAGGTGGCCTGCAATATTGTTATGTTAACGATGATCGATAATTCGCGGTCGTAGAGAGCTCACTGTTCCAAATGAAGCACGCGAACGCCTCGTGTCCGTCAATTACACCGCCTAATTTGCCGATGCTGAGACGCGCCCAGGAACCCTTAATGTGCAGGCCCGCCACACATCCGCCGTTCCCGAGGGGCGCCTGGGGATCGGGGTGGCGCCCCTGAAGCATCTAGTTACGCAGTGTCGGGTTGAGCACGGCGAACAGGGCAGCCGTCTGGTGAGTCATCGGAAGATTTTTCGAGGTCTTGTGCGCGTTCCACCGTCGCGTCGTGGCCGTACCGGAATTGCCCAACTCGGCCAGGATCTCGGGGGCGAGACATAGGGCCGTCGCCTTGTAAAGCGCGAACTCTGGAAGCTGCGGGAGCCAGTCGAGCCAATCTGCGGCGAAGTTTAGGCGTTGAACCGGGTGGTAAGCAATGAACTCATCATAAACGGGTTGCGGCAAGGCTTTGGGAATGCCACTGCGGTACAAGGCATTCACCTCGTCGCACCAGGCGAGGGCCTATGATGAAATGAGTAATCGCCACGAAGAAGAGGAAGAATCGGCACCAATGCGAGCTTCTTTTCACGACGCAGGCATTTCGCAATCCCCACGCAGCACCCCATCAAATTGACACGAGTGAAGAGGTCCATTTCGAGGTAAAGCTCGCAAATTATTCCGCCGGACACCTCGTTGGATACCATCGGGATGGTGCATGCAGATCCGACAACTTTGGTGACTATCTGCAGGTATTTTGCTTTTGCCGCACCAAAATCCCCTGCGTCGAGAAGAGAATCCCCTGTGCGGCTACAGAGGGATCACAAAGGAGGGGGGGTGCTAGAAGGGGAGAATAAACCAGGTGAGGGAAGTTTCGGTCATCATGCGAACGAGGAGTTCCTCGGCCGCGCCCAAGGTCACCATCTGCGGCATGGTGGGGAGACGAGAAAATTGATCTGTGGGATCAGTGCCGTCAAACCGAACTCCGATCATTTCGGGCGCCAGGTCCACTTGTCTGCTCGTACCACGTCGTCCCGTTTGGATTGGGTCGGCTCTTGGGTCAAGGAAAGGGGATACTTTCCCGATTTAGGTCCGCAGCTCCACTTTTCTCGCGGAGACTCTCATTCAATACCCGTAACTCAAAAAAAAAAGTGCTCTCAAAGACGCGCACGGACCCATGGAAAGTCGGTGATGAGGAATAGTACCTAGCCTACTGTGCGGGCTCGAAGTCTTCAAAGGTTTCTCAGCTCCAGCGATCAGAGCCAATTTACCAAGCCTACGGTCAGCGCCGTTGAATTCGAACATTGCGCTCCGCCTTCTGGAAACAAATGCACGGGGCTCACGGACGCAATAGGAAACACTTATCAACTCGTCATCTGGGTGCTTAACCCGAATCTCACGACATTGCGAACTCCGTAATCCGGGACACCGTCTAAAACATCGCTTTCGATTCAGCTCGCCTTAACCGTGTTCCACTTATTCGGCACCGCCCTCACAGAATGCCGGTGCACTGTCAGGCTAATCGTGCGCCTACTCTCACTACTGACATCGCCGTCAGCCTTGATCTCCCTCTACTCGGCTCCAGAATGCATAAAGGGCTTGTGACCCTGACCCCGTGTCGGCAGTACTCGCGAATGAAGTCCCCAACCACCTTCATCCTCATCTTCCTTGCGGTGTCTCTTTCGCCCATCGCTGGTGTGCTCCCCCTCACGCATAGAGTAAGTACTTAGTTCCCTCCCAGTTCATTACTTCTTCTTCTCGTTCCCGAATCATTGTTTTTGTAAAGAAAACTTGCTTATATCCGACAGACGGATAACCCAGGAACGATGAAAGGATACCTACAGTTGCGCGATGGTGGCGCTCTCAATTAGTCACAGACAAAACTTCGGTTCGTCACGATTTCGCTCGTCTTGCGCAGGAGCTGATTGAGTTTTCTACGCAGCTCTCAAGCGTTGTAAAGCTATATGTAGCAGAAAACTCGACCGCGATATGAAGTGCAGGGCGGGAGCGCACCTCGGAAACCGGAACAGTGATCGACCGCGGGGGGTTGGAGTACTCTGTCTTAAATGACTTGTCCCTATGAAATTCCGAGCTTGAGCTCTCTTTTTGAAGCTGATGCCCCAAACTCTTCGTGATGTTGGAAGGATCACCAAGGACTTGAGTACCAGGCTTTACTGGACAAAAGTCAAGTGGCCATGCACCGCACACCTGAGACACTAAATTTTATATTAGTTTCAGCTCCAACTTTTTGTATGTCGATACCTCTAGTTTCGCAACATGATTTCGGCTCGCCTTTTTGTAGTACCATTAACGTTTCAGTTAAGTCGAACACAAAGATTTTTCTTTGGCTTTCAGCGCGCATGAATCCTTTTACGAAACTTAGAGAATCAGCTTGGATTTCACGCCCAACTATTGTTAACTCAACACTTTGAGTTTCAATTTGCGGCTCGGGCCGCAAGGGGGGATCGGGATTCGAAACTCGGAAGGTGGGTCGATAAAAAAATTTCAACCTTGGCTGGACCCCCCTCCCCCCCCCCCTCCTTCTATATAGGGAAGGTGTTTCCCACCCCTAGCGCCGGGCCGCTCCCGCCGGATTTCCCGCTATCTACTGAACCTTCTTCGTAGTCCCGATACCTCTTGTTTTTAATGTTTGAAGTACATCCCATGGCTCCTAAAGCTATTTAGAGTGCTACAAAGGCTTCAAGTGAAGCTGTAAATTTTTGCTGAACCTCATCCCGGGACGCCCACGGACCACTTTTGGTTGAACTTGAGTGGAATTATTGTTTCGACACCTCCTGAGGTAAGTAGGAAGCAGAACTTGAGGTTTTTTACTCACTAGAGGCTCTACCATGCCTCTGCCAGCCCTTTCCTTCCCTCCCATAACTTATAGTAAGAAGTTTTTTTCGGCCCCGCTCAGACCCCCCCCCCCCCCCCTCCCCCCGTTCGGAATTTTAATCCCGATCCCCCCTTGTCGGGCCGCCTGAGATTCGTGATTGCCGGTGTGAATATCTCGGGGGTAGTGGTTGTGATGAGCTGAGTGCTCTAGGGCTCGCCTGGTCGTCGTTGGGAGCTTACAGTTGCGGCCCAATCAATTTACTTGCCTTTTTAGGAAAATACCATCAAATCTGGTTGTTTTCCACCGCAGATGGCTCCTTATGAGATCCAAAGTTGATAGGGGACAATGGACATCTGAGAGCAACCTCCGATCTTTCAACAGATGCCACAGGGAATTTTTTGCGCCGCAGTACGTGCTGAGTTTTTACTTGAACAATCGGTGGAAAACCTCTCTGATAGCCAGAAATTACACGGGGATGCTCAGATGTTTCACCATATATTCACTCTACAGACATCTACTAAGGTCCTAGTGTCTTTCCCCGAAGCGAAAAGGCCACAATGTTGAGACGTTAGGCCAAATTGATGGTATTTTCCTAAAAAGGCAAGTAAATTGATTGGGCCGCAACCGTATATAATTTCTTTCGAAAATTTCCGGACATACTCATCTCTTGGAAAAAGCTTTCAATTTCGTGCGTTATTGGGACGTAAGTACGAATAATTCTAATCAGCAACCCCCAGTATTTATTCAACAACCGCAGTAGGTGCTCGGCTCAGCTCGGCGGGAGCGGGCCGCTCAAGGCTTTGGTGCCGGGTCAAGGCCGAGCGGCCCAAGGTTGACTTTTTGGCCCGGCAGAGTCAAAGCCGGGACCAGTTAAAGAACTTAAAGGCTCAGGATCGCCTTTATACTGCCCCTGTGAGCTCTATCCAGATTTCGAACTTCACTTACCATGCCGGTTGAATCCAAATGATGTCATCATTAAAACTATCTTGGTCCGGTACCGGTTCCCAGAAAATGCGGTAAGAGTCTCTTCAAATGAAAACTTCAATTCACCGAAGACCTCGAATCTGTGATGGCTTGATCCCACTGACCCTTTCAGAGGCTTACGGCTAAAAGTCTGGTCCCGACAAAATCGACCCGAACCCGCCAAAAGTTGTCCAGACAGAGTGGCACATTTTGAACTTTCGGGACCTGGCCTACAAGCACCTACAAGGGATTTTCAGGGGTCCTCATCATAGATAATTCATGGTTTGCTCAGTAACCGGATGGGGACTATGGTTGAGTCACAAAATCGGAAATAGATCTAGACGCGAGCGTTCGTCCGTAACTTGGCATCAGAAATGTGACTGTGACGAAAATCGCTCTCTTTCTCCACCACCATCCTTCCTACGATGTTCAAGCTAGGCTACGTACCTAGTGCGCCTCGCACAAGTTTTCCATTCCGGTATATTACTTACCCGAACCCCAGTTGTGCTTCTCTCCGTCGGCATCGGCCTCAAGCTCTACAGTCTGGCGTTCGTAGAGCCGCCCATGGGTCCCTTGATTGAAGAGTATCGCAAATCGTGCACCTACTCCAAAACCAACCCATTTTACGACCTCATCTGCGTTATTGAACCGTTCTTTAAAGATCTGGTCACCAATGAGATTGGGAAAAGCTTCCTCACTGCCTTTGGGACTGCTGGCGCGGTATAATGACTTTCCTGCATTTTTGGGGCCCTGAAACTAATCATGGGTATAGGTACTCTCAACCTCCTTATATATCCAAGGCGGAGAGGGCGGAGGCTCGCCTCTCTTCTCACCCCTCGTCCTGATCGCAAACTCGCTTGCTGGCCAAGCATTCGGTGCGGGCATCGTCGGTCCAATTGTCCTCCCCACTCTCCTGGCGATCTCCAAAGCCCTCGCACCTCCTAACAACCCCGCACCGTCCCCACCCACATATTCATACACCGTCACCCTCCTCGGCATGCAATTTACCGTATTCCTCATCTCAATGGCGCTGTCCGGTATCGGGGCGACACACCCAAACTGGCCTTACGTGAACTACGCGTTCCAGGCCTTCCCGCTCCTCTTCCTCCCCCTTTCCCTCTATCCCCGTAGCACCATCCACAAGAACACCCCCACTCCGACGCTCACCGTCTCTGCGTTCACCGTTTTCAAATACCTCTACGCGCCGCTATGGTGGGTGACCGTCGCCGGCGGGTTGAATGCCTATTTGCGGCGGGGCGAAACGTTCAGTCTCCCCTGCTACTTTATGGCACTTGACTTTGGTGGCTACGTGCTTACATTCCTCGCTATCTACGCGCTCGACTTTGTGGCGGGCGAGGCGCAGGCGGTGATGACTGTACCGCGTCTGCTCGCTGGACTGTTCGGAGCTGGTCCAGCGTCCACTATGGCGACCTACTTCGAGCGGAAACAGAGGCTGTCGGTGGAGCGCGCGGAGGCGCAGCGCGTCAAAAAGATGTAAAACTGTTGATGACTTCTTACTTGTTGAGCGTGGATATCATTTATGGCCCTCACTACGAACCAATAAATATCAAAACTCAGTCTTTGAATCTTCAAGTTGACGATAGCAAGTTTGGCCACACTACACACGGTGTTCTGATGGTAACCGTGAGAGTCGCACAGAAAATAAGGTCGGAAAGGAGCGGAGTGTCGGAAATCAAGGGGTTAGTAATCCGTACTCTCGTTCAGCACGGCGGAGGGCGGCCCCGCTCTCGTCTCTCATATTCGAAGCGGCTCGGAACTGTCGGGGTTGATGACCAGTCGGTTCGTGGGGGTATTTAAGTCGCTGCAAACCACCCGTACTCTCCAACAGCCACTCACCCACTCTCCAACAGCCACTCACCCATTTATCAACATCCAAACAAGAAACATGGCCCCTTCAGTTATCGTCGTCGGCGCGAGCGGCGCAGTTGGTCGCCCGCTCATGGAGGAGTTCCTTGCTCAGAAATCTCAGTTTCGGCGCATCGCCGTCCTTTCCGACCCCAGCAAAGTCAGCCGTTTCATCGAAGTCCAGGCCAAGGGGATTGAAGTAGTCGAGGGCTCGTTTCTCGAGGCCAAATCCTACGAAGGTGAACTCCCAAATTATGTCGCAAAAGAAAATCAATACTGTATGCTCACCTCTCGATTCAGGCTTCGAAGTCGTCATTTCCTTGGTGGGTAACGTCGCCATGAAGCTCCAGCCAGGGATAATCGAGGCCGCCATCGCTGGCGGTGCGAGACACTTCATCCCGTCCGAGTTCGGCGCCGACATTGCGCAGAACGGCATCTGGAAGAACCGGTACTTCCGCGACAAGGTCGTCACGCGCGAGCACCTCCGCGCGCGCGCCAAGGACACACCTGGGTTCCATTACACCCTCATCCTCTCGGGCGCAGTGGCGGAGTACACTGTGTCGGAGTTCAACGGCGTCGATGTGGAGAAGCACGTGGCCAGGACCTACGGCTACCCTAAGGCGCGGCTGCACGTCACCGCGATGCACGAGTGCGTCCTCCGTTTGACAAAATTCTGGATTCAAGTCTAACGCAGTGTTTCTATAGCGTGTGCAAGTTTATCGTGGGAGCCGTCCTCCTTCCCTTCGACGACCCCAGCCAATCCATACGCGAGCTTCGCGTCTCGGGCGACTGCCTCACCTGGGAAAAGCTGATGGAGCTCCTGGAGGAGGTGCAGGGCGCGAAATATGATATCAAATACCTCGACCCGGCTCTCGCTGTCGAGAAACAGGAAGCGGCACGCGCGCAAGGAGATTCAGAGGGTGAGCTGTTCTGGTCTGCCACAGCGACGATGGCGAACGGATACGCGCTACTGCCGGAGCCGTCTGACAACCACAGATTTGCATTTGAACCCGAGACTGCGAAGGAGACGCTCATCAGGATGTTTGGCAGCGAATGAAATCTTAGTTTAACTGGTTCCGTACATTCCTCGTCATGAAAGTGGTGCTGTTATCTAGAAATTATAATGCGAGTCGAATCCAAGTGGGTCAGAGAAATCTGTGTTAGCAATACACCACTGAGATAGAATCTCTCCAACCCTGCGGTTGAGCGAAGTAACGTACCTTAAGACCCGCACTTGCCATTTCTCTGAACAGGCAGACAGACCAAAAGCGCCAATCCGGAAGGCCTTGCTGAATTTTCAGCTCCCTCTTTATTTGATTAGCACCCCAAAATTTTACAGGAGGTGCGCACTGTTGTTCATCGGATACGACATAGCAGGGTTTCGGCAAGAACCGACCAGTGCCATAGTATCTCCCTTCTTTGAGTTTTGGCTTGGTTTTGGCTACAGCTTGGGCGTCGGTCCTCAGGCCTCAGTGCCTGGGTCTTCAAAGACTTCGCGGCGTCGCAGCACAGAGTTGGAGATCGGGACCCAATATTGGGCGACGGAACTGAGACGTCTGGTGGATGACAAGGAGGGAGAACACGCACGTGTGGCGGATGACACCAGGAATGTGGGCCAACCCACGCATCACCCCAATTGGGAAGTCACGTGAAGCTCGGCCATCATGCCGCGAATCAATCGCGGTGAACAATGGACGCGTTCTCCTCCTGCAACCACCATCCCTGTATCATCCTATACCATTCTCCCTTATTACCTTCCAATTTACCCTCTACTAGGGCTATCCCTGCTCTCAATGTCCGACTCATATCCGGTGTTACTGTCTAGGAACGTCGGAATTGTCGCGTACACGGTGGCAACACCAGGAGAGGTGGCAGGGAAGAAGTCCGCTCTTAGGCAGGCAACCTTCCTGGAGGATCCCTCTGGACTATCTGAACACCTCCCCCGAACACTCCCCACACAAGGATTACCACCGCAAGTAGATTTTTGTGTATATACCTTCTTGACCAGCGACAATGCCCGTAGTTGTAGACCTTATGAGTTTAGCTCATACATGATGGTCCCTTGTATCATTTTATTGGATTGAATTGCTGCCTTGAGCTTGTACCGGCAACGCGTACCTTGGACACTGAAAACTCAACTTGTGTAGAAGACGGAACAATGAGCCGTCAACCTTTGCCGCTCGATGGCCGCGATGGCACGTGATGTCCCAATTGGGCGATATGCGTGGGTGGGCCGTGCGTCCATGACACCAAGATGACACGGACCGTTGGCAATGATCATTATGATGGCATTGATTGCAATTTAGCTGACTCGTGATCGTTTACGGCACCTGACCGATGTTTGCTAACCGTTGCGCAAGGCGGTGTTCCTTTCCACCACGACATGGATTCACAACTAACTCTGGTCAACCCGACCCTCCCAGTATGTCTCGACTTTTCCACAGACAGCATGATCAACACAACATTATACCGCGATTCTCGCCCGGCGTACACGATCTCCACCGAGCTTCAGGGATCGACGACCGAGCTCAGGACTGCAGGGACTTTGCAGTTGCTCGCACGCATTTGCAGGAAGGAGGTTTTGCCAGACACTGTATCTTTTCCCAATATCAATGACGGCAAGGACCTCCGCCTCAGTAAATGGTTGCGTCGATGTACGCTGCCAGACGGAATGTATGGTTCTCCGGACCATTCAGAGCCTCTCATAACCTCTATTTGATAGTCATGCCCATCTTATCGAGACGGAGGTCGGGAATTGCTTGTTGAAGAAACATATCGATCATCGCCTCGCGGTAAGCGATCTAGGCATATGAATGAATTTTTGGCAGTGCTCAAGTTTCTGCATTTCGCAGCTCTTCGCAGAGTATGATCCAGAAACCCCCGTTGCTCATTGGGAGCGCCGAGACGGCACTTCCCCGCTTTCGCTGATACTTTATGCTGGGACGGAGAACTTCCATCCCCAGATCATTGCCGCCTTCATTGTCCAGGAGCTGAAGATGCGGATGGCCGAAAAGGCCGATTTGGTGGCTCTCAGTCGCGCAGCCGCCAGGTCCACCCTAGGCCGCAGAGCCTAATGGTTTCCATCTATGACCAACGCGTAATTGGCCCGACTTCTCCAAATGGCATGGTTTTGGAATCTCAGGCTTCGTCCCAACCATAAAACCCAACAGCAATTATCTTCTTCACGACCTCGCTGAGTTTTCGTTATGATCGCGCTGCTCACGGGGTTATCTTCCAGGGAATACGCACGACGCTTATCGATTCTGCTCCTTTTGGTTTCATTCAAGGAAAGAAAATAAATTCAGTCGCGTTTGTCACTTGGAAAACTTACCTCGAGAATCCGACACGCAAGCAGCCTGGGCGAACTCACACAAAATCAGGGTAACGGGCGCCTCCGCACGGGAGGTCCTTTGAGATTGCCGTCAGCACATCGTAAATATCCGTGCGTGTGATCACTCTGTATACCTTGGAAAACTTAATTGGGCGATCTGGGCATAGTCTCTGCTCACAGTATCCCGGGACCGCTCCTTCGAAGGTCTCACCGCCGATTCTTCTTCTCGCTTTGCACGACTGACCTTATTGACCGTTTTGTTTTCGCCGGGACGGTTTAAATATACGGTCGTTGGGCTTCGTTCAGTCGGCCATGACAGAAGAAATCAAGCCAGTTCAATCAGCATCTTACGGCTGATTCCGTATCAAGGTGGAGAAAATGATCACTCGTTACTGTTCTCTGTGCATATAAAAATGAGGTCCTTGCAGTCCGTGTTTCGGTTCCGTTGTATGGACGATATTCCGTCTCTCGTTCCATGGCCGTACACCGGATTCCACCGCCAACATGACTGCGTCGTGACTTTCAATGTCCGCAGGAAGACAAGAATGGTGTACCGCTTTCAGATTCGCAGGCGCAATCGAGTTCCAACTCCGGCCCTAATAATGTTCAAGGGGTCTTCTCTTCAGTTGCAGCGACAAGGGTGGAGCTGGGGATTGTGGGTACTTCGAGGTGCTTCACCTGGTCTGCGACTAAACCTTTTAAAATAGCAGCGAAAGTTTTATTTCAGGGTCCAGCGCATGTCCTGCCGCTTCCTCCCAAAGCTCTCCAAAGTACCCCTCCCCGTTCATAATGCCCACAACCTGGTATTCTAGCTCGCTCAAACGGTGACCCATACCCAACCACAAATTGTCACTGAGATCGCGAGCGGTATTCCACCAGCGCTTCCTCCTTCATCTTCTCTGTCATCTTCCACCGCGAGCATTTCGCCCAAACCACTATCCTGCAAACATCCTCAACACTCCCCGGGACTTCGCCGAGTGGCCCCTCCATAAGTGGTACAAGCGAACCAGTCTTGGGAAACACATCCAGGTGTGTCCAGCTGATCATCGAATCCCTCTGACCTCAGGTAGTTTGATTTTAGAGTCGCGCTTGGTGCTGAGGCTATCGTCGGGATACCCATTGGCGCAAATGCGCTCCTAATTTGGGTCTTGCACTCATCTTCTGCATCCGGCAAGCGCGTCGAAAAATTGGGTGATCTGCACAGTTTCCGTTCACAGCGCTCCGGTACGAGTGCAATCCCTTGAGAACTTCGGCTTAGGCTTCTCACGTTCCTAATTGGTTAACGGCACATGCTGATATAGAAAGGATTTGTCGATTTATTTTCGCAAGGACTAAATACATCTGGTAACAACTCGTTTGCGTTGGTAGGGATGCCGTCGCCAACGACCATGGGAAGTTAGCTTCCATTGGTGGAAACATCGCCTCCAACTCAGTTCACTGAAGCCGCGTATCTTCGCAGATGACCTATGGAAGTAGGGCTTCGGACGCTCTGTGAATACGGCTAAAGCTGACTCGACGCTCTTTCTGACAGATGTCGGTGTATGATTGCAGTCACCCGATGCTCGACCCGACCCTCCTCATCCTTTGGTCCACAGTGCTGAATGATCCACAGCTGGTTGATTTTTGTTCAGTCAGCGAAGACGTGAGAAATCAAACCTTTCATCAGCATCTTACGATTTGGTCTCGAGGTAAGGAGGTCGACGAGGGCTGGGAACTGTTCGTCGAACATATTTGGACAGCTCTCCGTTATCACTCAGTGCTGTTCTATGTAAAAGCAAGGTCCCACTTGATGTCCCGGGTTCCAAGTGTTGATGCCCTCTGCCTCTATGGACTGGATTCCACCGCCAAACCGACAGCGTCGTGACTTTATATGTCCGCAGGAAGACAAAGACGGTGCATCCCTCTCAGGCCAGGGCCTGGACTCGAGTTCCCACTCTGGGCCCAACGGTTCTGGTGCGCAAACGGTTCTGACCTGCACTTACGAGGATGGCGCTGGGGAATGTTCGTACCTTGAGGTGTGTAAGCTCTTGTCAGCAGAAGGTCTGGGACCAACGCTATTCAGGATGGTACTTTTTCTTCCGGGTCGAGCGCATGTCCGGATGGTTCCCCGCCGCCAAGTAGTCCGACGTAAACAAACCACATCCCCTTCAAGTTTGGACCGCTCACAAACAGTATATCAGTTCCGCCCCTCAAACAGTGACGCAAACCCAAACACAAGTTGTCACCCAAACCGCCAGTCCTTCACTCCCTTCTACAAGTCCTTCGCTTCCTTCTACAAGTCCTTCGCTCCCTCCTACCAGCACCTCTGCCCCTCCCCCATCGCCCTCGAGCATCTCGCCGACCACCACCTCCCGGTCTTCTTTAACGCCGCTTACGAGTTCTTCGAGTGCAGCCTTAGAAAGCAAAAGCAGCGTAGCAGTGCTGGGAAGCACTTCGAGGTGTGTCCTACTCCGACTGTGTGTTGCTTCCAGCCCTGAGCATTTTGATTTTAGGACCGCTGTTGGTGCCGGCACAATCGCCGGCATAACCATCGGCGCGATTACGCTCCTAATTTTGGCACTCATACTTGCCTTCTGGATCCGACAGGCGCGGCGCAGGCGGCGTAGAAATCCAGAGGCAAGCGTCACTGTCTATCAGTGGAAGCCACCCATGAACGCACCACCACCCTCGGGACCGATTTCGATTTCAGCTGTTGCGCAAAATCGTCAGGAGTATCTCATGGCGCAGTTGCGTGCGGTACAGAAGCAGCTCGAGGCCGTGCAGAATAGTGTAGGGGATGGAAGCACACATCTGGAGGAGGCGATGCAACAGAACGAAGCGTTGAGGGCTCGAATACGGATGTTGGAGAGGGAAATGTTGTCGCAGTGGGGACAGGGTCTCACGGATTCCCCGCCGGAGTATCTGGAGTGAGGGCCTGTGACTTATATTGTGCCCGGATACATGTAGCAGTCTTTACTCATACAAGCGGTTACCGGCCCAGTATCCACCTTTTCCAATCTTGAACATGAATTTGGGATTGCTTCCCGCGCTGCAGAACCCATGACCGAGTTTATTTGAAAGAGAAGTTGCGTGCGGATTGTGCGCGCCGATGGCGGCATTAGTCCGGCGTCGATGCCGATGTTGGCCACACTCCTCTTCATGCTTTGAATACCAACAAATTTTGTGGCATTGAACCTCATTAATATTGAGTTGATCCTAGTTTTGTTGATTTCTGAGGTGGTGGCACAGAACCAAATCACCATCGCAGAGTTGGCGGCACCTCGGCAAATGAATGCCGGTGGCAGAGAAAGCGGAGCTTAAAAGCTTCAAACAGACAGCGACCGCGATAAGAGGTGATCTTCAAGTCAGTTCTGAAATTCAAGTCAAGCCGGCCGATATTGCTGTCGATACTTTAGATTTTGAATTAGAATTTAAAGGAAGCTGAAATGAGAAAAATAGATTCTGGTTTAAAGGTGTTTGAAAACTGGACGACAAACTTCAAGTGCCGGATGGTATTAAACTCATCTGCAGACCATCTGCAGATGATCGTCACCGACGATTAAAGCGACGATGTCGGGCCAAAAAAAGGCCAAAAAGATGAAGGACGAGGATCTGTAGACCATCCGCAGACCGTCTGCATGCAGATGAGTTCAATGGTGTCTCAAACATGAAGTTTCTTATCCAGTTTACATAAACCACCTTCAAACGAGAATCCATTTTTCCCGCTTCACAATTCAAAGTATCCACAGGGATGTTGATAGGCTTGATACCTCGAATTTCGGGACCGACTCGGATTTTAACACCACTTATTCCTTACTTTTTATGGTGGATTTATGGCTCACAAAAGGTACGGCGATACTTGAAGTTTCGTGAACCTTTATTTCGACTACACTGGTTGGGAAATTCAAGTTTTTCAGTAGAATTTTCGGCAAAAAATGTCGTTTGTTTTTCAGACATTTTTTACTGAAAACAGTGGTGAAAAATTGAAACTTTTTTCACCACTTTCAAACTTTCTTTCAAATTTTTCACCTTAGGCTCAAGAAATGGTGAAAATGTTTTAAGTTTTTCAGCTACTTTTTCAGTGAAAAATGTCTGAAAAACAAACAACATTTTTCGGGCACCGGTTTTTCGCCGTGGCGTGGCGTGGCGTGGCGTGCCACAGTGGCAGTGCTGGCGTGTCCCGACGTGCAAGTGTAGGATTTTTTGTGGGATTTCGGGTTTCTTGCATAAGATGACAACCAGCAATGCCCTCTACTCCCTGTAGCAAGCTATGTTACCATTACTGCCTTTGTAATTGATTTATCTGTAATCTAGTTTTGTACCGGGGGACACTGAGCAAAGGTCCCAGTAAATGGAACCTGGCCAATATGGTCGGATTAGACTTGAGAGAACTTGGGTGGACTGTCGAGAGAGTTTATGGTGCCCAGAAGTGATGTCGTGAACTGGAAACCATTATTCATCTGCATCATTTGAATTCCCACGGTTGAGTGATCATGTTATCAATTGTCCGTGTCGTGTTCATGTGTGAACGCGTCCATAAATATGTGTTTCCGCACTGGTTTTCTTGTGTTTCATACTCTGGGGAGATTACATGGAAACAGGCCCGTAGCAATATGCATGAGACAAGGGTTGGCTTGGCAGTGAAAAGCTTTGGATTAAGGCGGACACTACTTTAAAGGTTCAACATTAGTAGATATTGAGATGGCATAGATCCGTGGCTTCAGTGCGGATACCAATGTTGTGGAATATCATCATCCACCTCGATTTCAACCCAACCTTTTCCCGATGCGACGCAGGGTCCATCCCACTTGGATGCTCACCGCTTCAAGTCCGGCTTCATCACCTCTCCCGCTTGTGAATCGTGTGGCCATCCATCTGAATTTCGCACCCACTACCTCCTCGAGTGCCCAGTCCTGGAACCCCTTTGCCAACCCCTCCATGATGCAGCCAAGTGTGCTGGTCATTTCGGGTCCCTCTATGTAGCCACCCTGCTATCTGAGCCGAAGGTGTTCAAGGCCCTCGCAGTCTTTCATCGAGTTGTCCCGTCGCTTTGAATAAACGCTGAGTTGTGATATTTTTCTGTTCTTATTTCTTTCTCTCTCTTTACGATACTTCATACCTAATATTTCTCTCTCTCATCTCTCATCTCTCTCTCATACCAACATATTTCTTTCTCTCTCTTTACAAGACTTCATACCTGATATTTCTCTCTCATCTCTCATCTCTCTCTCATACCAACGTAAACCATCCCCATGCATTGGAATCCCCACATACATCAGAACGAACCACCATTCATAACCAGTCTCAATTCCTTCCCAATACACACTTTACCCTATCACATCAAGTTTCTCTTTTTTCTCTCTCTTACGGGTAAAAACCAGTACTCAACCCAACACCACCCCAAATACCATTACAACACCACTTACTGTACAACTGCCATAGCTCGTAGAGCTCTATGTACTTACAAACTTGACAATCAAAAATCAAAAATCAAAATCAGATCCTCCCAACAGGAACAGCAACCACTTGTTCTTGAGGTGGGCCCTTGGGTCTGCATTGGCGAATTGAGCGAGCCATCCCCCAGTACTTGGGTGCAGGAGTATCCTCGTCGTCCTCCGGCCTAGTGTGTTTGGCCGGTACCTCCACGGTGCTGGTTAGGCTATCAATTAAACTGGGGGGCCGTGTGTGGATGCACCCCCCCGTGTGATCAATAGTTGGGGGCAGGGAAAGTGTGGCGGGATCTGAAGTCCTGGACCCACAGTCGAAACACCGCCCCAAGACCACGGGTAGCCTGGGTGTGGGGCTGGCTTCAATGTATGTTTGCCAGATTTCGATTTTCCCAGAAGTTCCCAAGTGTCCGGCGGCCGCCCCTCATTTTTCTTGCGCAGAGTAAGCATGCTCGGCATCCGCCTCGCCTGGGGGAATGACACCACCAATTTCTTTGACTCTGGTAACACCCGTATGAAAATTTTGAGTACACCCCCGGTAAACAGTAGTAAACTGCCTCGAAGTCCTCTTCGAGCTGCGCTGGTGTCGGCGTGTTATTTGCATTTACATTTGTACAAATTTTGAGTCAGCTGAATTCGCACATATCGAAAGAGAACACACCGACTAAGGATAATTGGGACCCTCCATTATTCAGCCAGTTATATTTTGCATCATACATGTTGGCCACTGATGACATGAAGAGAATGGTGGGTAGTACCTCCGGAAGAAGCTAGAAAACACGCTCAGAGCTCAATGAAGCATAGAGAAGTCGAGGGAATATAAAGCCTTCTTGTATTTTGGAGTTGGGAGGTAAGTACACTCAACATGCGTGGAATCGCAGATATAGATGGCCAATATGTCGGTGAACAATTCCGCCCTTCCCAAATACAACACGATCGACATTGCCCAAAGCGGCGCTTCCGGGTCCGGGTTTGCTCACACCAAAAGGGAGAGATTGGAAGCTTTTTACTTTTAGGGCCGTGAGGTACATACATACCGAGAAGATGGTAAATATTTGTGGTGTAATTTGTCGGAAAAGTTCAGCTTTCCCAAATAAAATGTGTGAATCTGGCAGCTGGTTAAACCTGGCAATTCGGCGAGAAACCAACATAATGTAGGCATACCTGATGGTCAATGAACAACTGTGCAAGGCATATGAACCTGCACGGCGGTGCACGGTGATGCACGCCACGCACGGCAGAGGTACACGGTGCCGTGAACCACCGTGGCGTGAGCCGTGCACTGCAGTGCACTGCCGTGCACCGCCGTGTACCGACGTGCCAGTGACTGGCTATATATTTTTTAATCGGCTTCAAAGTGTCGAATGGGCTTTCTTTCTTGATTCTACTGCAGCTTGGTACACATGGGCACAACTGGAATATGTTAGGCATGTCTCTGGCGATGTTGAAAAAATCCAAACTAAGATCTGAAAGCACAACAAGGGTCAAGTGAGCAGATCTGGTTACCCAAGAATTACTTGCAGATGCACAGTTACCCTTCCCGACACCTGTCTAATATGGTGGTGCCTCGAAGAGTGATATTTATTGTTAGTGAATGTGAAACAATAACATCACTAGTCAAGTTTGGGCTGTACAGTTCACAGTTAAGACCAGCAAAGCTAATACTTCTTGGGAGAGGTCTCTGGGGCTTAGTTTTGAGTGCTCAGAGCAAATTGCAACATGTATCAGCCTCCCGTCGGGACACGCCAACACTGCCACTGCGGCACGCCACGCCACGGCATGCCACGGCTTTTTCCCGGGGCCCACATTTTTCACCACAAATTCTACTGAAAAACTTGAATTTCCCAACCAGTGCTATGATAGATTAGATTGAGGATTAGATTGTGCTATCGGATGTATTAAATTGAGTTTTGGGCCGCATCATTTGTATCTCCATACTAAAAAAAAGAAGGGGAGCCAATTAAAATACTTTTCATTGAGGCTCCAGCGCTGTGAGGGCTCTGCATCGCCTTACAATTAGGTTTTTCCGACATTGAGTCGGGCGGCCGTCGCCGCTGAGTGCTTGATGTTGGTCGTAGCAGTGCGGATAGGCATCCAGCACTTAGGGCTCCAACCGTTTCCGTTTACTTCTGTTTATTTACTGTTTAACCGTTTAAATTTACCGTTTAGTTTACGGATGACTGCAAACGGTAACTAAACGGTAAATAAACGGTAAACGGTTGTTCATAGGGAGGCAAATTTTGGAGGAATAGAGGTAAGTTTTGGCATCCATGAAGCTTCCTGGAGGGTAATTTTTACCATCCCACAATAGTATAAATGAATATGAAACTCTCATCAAGTGCATTCTTGGCCGTAAGACCTGGCCGGCAACCTCCGGCAGATCAGCGCGGTTTGAATTCAAGCTGGATGGCATGACATGTGGGGCACCAGTATGTTGTACCACTGAATGGCATCCTGATATATGCATAATCAACCCTGCTGAAAGTGTCTGATTCAGTTCCAGCTTTAGCCAACATTTTCAACTGATCAGCTCGTGTCGAACTTGCTCACTGCCTGCGATGATCTCCTTTCAACTTCCAAGGATTTATAGTTGTGGCTAATAAATGATGAACATACCACACAGACCTAATTGCGGAACCACCCAGGATTTATTTCAACACCATGAACACTTCAAAGTCACAGAAGAAAAATGCAACAAAATCTACCATTTAAAACAGTTTTAAACAGTTTTAAACGGTTTATGTACCGTTTCCGTTTAGTTTGCGGAAATCTGTAAACGGTAAATAAACGGTTGGAGCCCTAGTCCACATGTCTTCAGCACCAAGATCCTCTCGTCGGTCCCAGTCCTCATTGTCTGGTAAAAACAATTTCGCGGGAAAATCCTCCTCCCACTCAATGAGTTCGGACGTAGACGCTGCAATTACCACCACGAGCTCACGCTCTAACCCCGCCAGCAGCGCATCCGCCAGGAATGCCGCCCTCACCGCCCGTAACAGCGCCTTTCTCCAAAATTTGCTCAAAAGATTACCACTGCGTGCCGAGCAGATCGCGATGCTGCTAGATCTCATCAAGAAGGGATATCTGGTGCGGGTTGCCAAAGTGGTGATGGCGTTTATCAAGGCGCACCGTCGGGATTCCCGACTCGGGAAATTCTCTGGTCTCTTGCCACCATCGTCGGAATCGTGCTCATCATCAACCCTGTGGCGGCGATGGGATTTGGCGCGATGGGACCCATTGCAGGTATGTAGGAGTTGGGCTGCAGGAAGCTTTTCTCAAAATGTCTTAGGGACCATCGCCGCAGGCTGGCAGGCCGCTATTGGAAACGTGGCTGCTGGAAGTATGTTTGCGTTCCTGCAATCCGTGGGGATGGTTCACTTTGTGACGATCCCTCTTGTGGGGGTTGCGATTGTTGGCGGTGGGGCCGTGGCTCTGGCCAAGGCTGCGGGTGCCTTGCAGCCTGCGCGTCGTTCGATTCAGAGAGCAGCGACAAGTGCATGGCAGTGGCTCACAACCTGCAGGTCGTGGTAAGGTCTATCTTGTGGCTCACCGTGCATTTGAATCTTATTTTACGCTATTAGATTCATCCCTCTGTTGGTTGTCGCTGACCGAGTTCGACTCCACTACACTTGCGTTCAGGAGCCTCCCACCTGCTAAGCCCGAATATCAGAGGTCACTAGACCAACGTTGTACCCCCAATGTTGGTCTAAGCTCCATGAATTTGGGCCATATGTGCACCACGGTGACTCCACGGCCCCAGAGGGGTACTTTTGGGGTACAAGTCCCCTCAAAAGGTGATTTGAGGGGGTGGAGGGGTGTCGCTGGCGCTGGTGGGTAGACTTCACCGTACCAGGGTGGACAAGTTACCCAGTTGGCACGGTGTAGGGGTACTTTACGGTGGTAGGGTGGACAAGTTACCCAGTTGGCACGGTGTGGGGGTACTTTACGGTGGTAGGGTGGACAAGTTACCCAGTCGTCATGGTGTAGGGGTACTTTAGGTTGGTAGGGTGGACAAGTTACCCAGTCAGCACGGTGTGGGGGTACTTTACTGTGGTATGGTGGACAAGTTACCCAGTTGGCACAGTGTAGGGGTACTTTACCGTGGTAGGGTGGACAAGTTACCCAGTCGGTGCGGTGTGGGGGTACATTACGGTGGTACGGTGGACAGGTTACCCAGTCGGTGCGGTGCAGGGGTACTGTACCGTGGTAGGGTGGACAAGTTACCCAGTCGGCGCGGTGCAGGGGTACTTTACGGTGGTACGGTGGACAGGTTACCCAGTCGGTGTGGTGTAGGGGTACTGTACCGTGGTAGGGTGGACAAGTTACCCAGTCGGCGCGGTGCAGGGGTACTTTACCGTGGTACGGTGGACAAGTTACCCATTCGGTGCAGTGCGGGGGTACTTTACCGTGGTACGGTGGACAGGGGGTGTGGTTACCATGGTACAGGGGTACACCAGCATGGTAGGGTGGACAAGGGGATCGGCTGCCGAGGATACACCACTGTGGTAGGGGGGTACCTTGTGCACTTCCTATCACAAACAGGAAATTACCAACATCAGTCACTCTTAGGCTTCTAATTCCACCATTTTGGATGATCTAGCCCTGTATGTAAATTCTTATAGGTTCTTCAAAGTCAACTGGAGCACAGTAGAGCTTATTACAGCACAATGATAGGGTGAAAATAGGGGAAATTAATGACTTGTCTTCTGACCATAATACCTTAGGAACATACCTGGATGCCTCCCCTTGGTCTACTAGGCCACTCTCCAGGTGGTGTGCAAGATTATGATGATGAAAAACATCGTAATTTGGACATGCAAGGGAATTACACTTTAGGCCTGTGGTGCACTCATTGATGATGTGATATATCCCAAAACAATCCTTTTGGCATTGTATCAGGTAAGTCTAGTAGAAAAGTGCACAATTGACACTCAGGACACCCCATATTTCATGATGTAATGTAATCTTATGTTATACTCTTGTTCACCATATTCAGAATGTCACTGGGTCATAGCTGATTGTCTGAAGGCTCTTATTGGGTCTCTTGGGCTATGTGAAGACTCTTGAGCTGAAAAGTTGGCCAATATATCATGAAAAAGGCAACCTTTTTTGATGTGGTGTATACGGTACAGGGTACAGTTGTGCATGGTATACAGGGTACACTGGCACTTGTTCGGGGTACAGGGTACTACTTTGAGTGGTGTATAGGGTACATTTCCTTTTTGGACACTACCACTTCTTGTCCCAAAAAGGAAATTATTGACATCAACCCCTCCCTAGCTTATGATTCAACAGTTTTCGATGATCTAACCTGGTAAATAAGTTTTTATATGTTCTTTGAAGCCAACTGGAGCACAGAATAGCCTACTACAGTGCAATAAGATGGTGAAAATAGCGAAAATTGATAAATTATATTCTGGTCACAATATCTTGGGGGTATACCAATGAAAAGGCTTTTAAAGGTGCCCACTTGTTCCCCTAGACTGCAAGGACACCCTCCAGGTCATATAGAAGATCCTGGTGATGAAGAACATTGCAGTTTGGCCATGCAAGAAAATTGCACTTTGACCCTATTATGCACTCCTCCCTTGTCTAATATATCCCTAAACATACACTTGGGGATTGGATCATGTATTTGTATTGGAAAAGTGAGCAATTGTCACACAGGGAAGCCTACACCTCATGGTTTGAGATGATTTTGTTTCAGATTCTTGTTCACCATATTCACCATGCCACAGGGCCATAGATCATGTTCTGAAGGTTCCTACTAACTCTTCTGAGCTATGTGAACAGTTTTAGGCCAAAAGGCTGGCCAACACATGATGTAAAAATCGAAAATGAAAAATAACATATTTTGCTTATTTCATGAATAGGGGACCAAGGAGACCACTTAGTGCACAATAAACAATGGGAATGAGATCAGACAGTATAATTACTCCAGATTATGCTTTACTTCAACCATTTTGGTGAAGTTTTGGCTGAATTCTGTTTCCGAGGAATTGAGTTCAAATGCAACTTTTGGTCTATATGCTGGCCATGGTTCAAAACACCATCTGGCCAATCTGGACCAAAACAGTTGAAATAAAGCATAATCTGAAGTAATTATACTCTCTTATCTCATTCCCATTGTTTATTCCCCTCAATTTGGTCTCCTTGGTGCTCTACATGTGAAATAAGCAAAATATGTTATTTCACATTTTCGAGTTTGACATCATGTATTGGCCAGCCTTTTGGCTTAAAACTGCTTATACAGCTCAGGAGAGTTAGTAGCAACCTTCAGAACATCATCTTTAGCCCTGTGGCATGGTGGATATGGTGAACAAGAATCTGAAACAAAATCATCTCAAACCATGAGGTGTGGCCTTCCCTAGGTGACAATTGCTCACTTTTCCAATACAAATCCATGGTCCAATCCCTAAAGGTATGTTTTGGGATATATCACATCATGGAGGAGTGCATAATAGGGTCAGAGTGCAATTTCCTTGCATGGCCAAATTGCAATGTTCTTCATCACCAGGATCTTATGTATGACCTGGAGGGTGTCCTTGTAGACTAGGGGAACAAGTGGGCACATTTAAAAGCCATTTTCATTGGTATATCCCCAAGATATTGTGGCCAGAATATAATTTATTAATTTTCGCCATTTTCACCCTATTATTGCACTATAACAGGCTCTACTGTGCTCCAGTTGGCTTCAAAGAACCTATAAAGACTCATATACCAGGTTAAATTGTCAAAAACTGTTGAATCATGAGCCAGGGAGGGGTTAATGTTGATAATTTCCTTTTTGGGACAAGAAGTGGTAGTGTCCAAAAAGGAAATGTACCCTATACACCACTCACAGCAGTACCCTGTACCCCGAACAAGTGCCAATGTACCCTGTACACCATGTACAACTGTACCCTGTACCTTATACACCACACCAAAAAAGGTTGCCTTTTTCATGACATATTGGCCGACTTTTCAGTTCAAGACTCTTTACATAGCCCAAGGGCCCCAATAAGAGCCTTGAGATCACCATCTATGACCCTTTGGCACTCTGAATATGGTGAACAAGAGTATAAAGTAAAATTACATTGTACCATGAGGTATAGGGTCTCCTGAGTGTCAAATGCGCACTTTCCTTACTGTTTACCTGATACATTCCCACAAGGATTGCTTTCAGATATATCACATCATGGAGGAGTGCACCATAGGCCCAAAGTGAAATTCCTGTACATGCCCAAATTGCAATGTTTTTTATCATCATAATCTTGCACACCACCTGGAGGGTGGCCTAGTAGCCCAAGGGGAGGTATCCAGGTATGTTCCCAAGGCATTATGGTCAGAAGACAAGTCATTAATTTTCCCTATGTTCACCCTATCATTGTGCTGTAATAGGCTCTACTATGCTCCAGTTGACTTTGAAGAACCTATAAGAATTTTGCAAACAGGGTTAAATCATCCAGAACGGTGGAATTAGAAGCCTAAGAGTGACTGATGTTGGTAATTTCCTTTTTGGGACAAGAAGTGCACAAGGTACCCCCCTACCATGGTGGTGTACCTGTGGCAGCCGATCCCTTTGTCCACTCTACCACACTGGTGTACCCCCGTACCGCGGTAACCACGCCCGATGTCCACCCTACCACACCGACTAAATACCCTGTCTACCGTACCACGGTGGAGTACCCCCCACACCGCGTCAACTGGGTAACCTGTCCACCGTACCATCGTAAAGTACCCCCACACCGCGCCAACTGGGTAACTTGTCCACCCTACCACGGTAAAGTACCCCTACACTGTGCCAACTGGGTAACTTGTCCACCACACCACAGTAAAGTACCCCCACACCGTGCTGACTGGGTGACTTGTCCACCCTACCAACCTAAAGTACCCCTACACCGTGACGACTGGGTAACTTGTCCACCCTACCACCGTAAAGTACCCCCACACCGTGCCAACTGGGTAACTTGTCCACCCTACCACCGTAAAGTACCCCTACACCGTGCCAACTGGGTAACTTGTCCACCCTGGTACGGTGAAGTCTACCCACCAGCGCCAGCGACACCCCTTCACCCCCCCCAAATCACCTTTCGAGGGGACTTGTACCCCAAAAGTACCCCTCTGGGGCCGTGGAGTCACCGTGGTGCACATATGGCCCAAATTCATGGAGCTTAGACCAACATTGGGGGTACAATGTTGGTCTAGTGGCCTCTGATATTCGGGCTTAGCAGGTGGAGCCTCCACGCTTGTATCCATGTCCCTCCATACCAAATAGTTGATTTGAATACTATGATCTCCTTTTTTTCGATGTCCGAAATTTGGAATAAAGAAAGCAGACAGCATTGAGACAGCACCCACAGCAATGGTTTCACGGCGCTTCGTTCACGTATTGATACATCGAGGACAGTCCCACACCAAGCAAGCCGGTCAGCATCGTCGGTACATCCATGGAAGAGCACATACCTTTTTCGTTGAATAGTTTAGACACTGCTCAAAACGCCCAATCAATGACAAAGAAAATAAGCGAGGACTTACTTCAAGGTTTCACGACATGTTATCCTGCGACGGCCCCGCGTCACCGGTTCCCGTTTCACTAGTCCCCCAATTATTCTGGAGGCTTTCATTTTCTTGACATGAGTGGAAGTAACACCGAGATCGTTCACCTGATGCACTTCCTCGGAAACATCGCCGTAATAATTGTCGAAGACGACCTTGGTGACCTTCCCGATTCTCTTGATGTAGTGCTTGAGACAGATATTGCTGGCCCAACACTATGAGCGCGGCACCAACTGGAAATAATGAATTTACCGAGTCGTCATGGAAGTCGTCGCACGAAGCCAGGTGATCTTCGCCGCCGGTTTCGATTCTGTTCCCCCTTCCGAGCTCTTGCTATTTGCGGACTCTTTTGCTATTTGACATGAGTTAGCGACTGCATTCATCACAGAAAAAGTCTACCTTTCGCATTGATGCGATTGACACCACGGATATACGGCTCCAATTCCCACGGTTCACCACGGCAATACCGCGACTACGGAAAGTCCTACGGAATCGCACACGGCCCGAGGCACGGCTTCCGTGGCTGCTTTCGAACATTTTCCGTGAATGTTTAACTCCTTTAGTCTACGGACTTTCTTTTATATGTACTCTCCGTGGTTCTTACGGACTATTACCTCATTTTCCGTCGGACTCTTGACTCACTTTCCCACCTCTATCCAATTACTATAAAACCCCATCTACTTTCCTGTACTCTCCAGTTTGTTGCCCACCAGCAATACATCTCACCTTTCATATTTCGCATTTCACCCTTCGGTCCCTCGTCGCCCTCGATGCCCACCGCCTACGTCACGTCCTTCGTCGCCGTCGTTCTGTCTTTCGTCGTCCACGTCCACGCCACCGTATCCGCCACAGTTCCCATCCCATTTTCTTGCGCGGCTTACCAGCCGAGTACTGAACATGGAGTGACCCACTCGCACCCCCGTTTCATGGCCGTCGGAGTGTTGAGTTTGATATTTGTTGTGTCAGCTCTCGCTCTCAGACGCGCCGTGAGCGCATCAGCATCCTTTTTGAGGCTTTTTCGCGGTCTTCTCGACAAATCGAGCACGCGCTGTCGGACCAGCGGGTTTTCCGAGATAAGCACTGTAACGAGTGAGAAATGTAGAGACATACTTGGGGAAGATCTGGCCTACAGGGTAATCGACGGTCGAATCCGTCGCAGGCGGGACTTGTGCAGGAGCCACCGGTGGTTTGCGCAGCAGAGGGGATCGATGAGACCGGATCGGTGACTGCCGGTGTTGAGATTGTAACAGGTGACATTGTAGCGGCAGTGGGTGGGGGAGTAGCAGGAGCAGGGAGCACAGGTGATGAAGGGGCGGCAGTAGATGGAACAGCGGTGGTAGGAGGGAGGGCAGCGCAGACAGCGGACGAGGATATTGATGGAACGGTCTCTGGAGTGGAGGGTTTGGCGGCCGCGTCAGACGAAAGGGAAGTGGGAATGGGCGGCGGGTCGGTTCCATGACATAAAGACTCGGGAGGAGCCGATGCAGTGGGGAGTGAGGTGGCTGCGACAGATCGAGACTTTGACTAGACTTTTGGTTTTGACATCTGCTTCAGTTTCTCCGGTACAGGTTCTTCGTCAGGCGAGTCGGCGGCGCGGCGTTTAGAGTCACCGGCCACGACGGCGGTGGCGGCTGCTTCGAGGACATCCGGCTCGATCTTATTGCTATTCGAGTTGGTGTAGCTGCTGTACCAGCCGGGGTAGATGTTGGTCGCAATGCAATGCTCTTGTAGTCGTGCTCGCAGAGACGCAGCTCCGGAACAGGAAGCACATCTCGCTGGCATAGCAGTTGAGCGAGCGAACTCGCGTCGCTCCAGCGCGGCGGAGCCAAGCCGCATGAGTGAAGGTAGATGAAAAGTTTACGGGCGTGGGCGCGAGCTTTTTTGAGGACCGAACCTTCGACAATGCTGCCGTCTGCTGAACAAACCAATACATCACATTCTCGTCGTCTGCGAGACACCTTCCACCTCGCAGCGCCTGTGTGTCGATTTTAGCCGGCCCTTTATCATTTTTACGTCCATTGACTTCCTTCAAATACTCCTCCTCAGTCCAGTACTCGACCTCGTTGTAGACCTTCAGGAGGCGGAGGTAGTTCTTTGTGTCCATGGTGGCCACAAGGTCGGTTGACGACGCGCTGGACGGAGCAGTAATCGAGGGGCGTTGCAATTCATCGGACACGGCATCCACCGATTTGGAGTAAGCAGTACTGTGGAATGTTCAATGCGGAGAAACGCCCGGAGCGTATTAAGACACACTTGAGAGTTTCAAAGCGTGCGCTGAGTTCGTTATAGGCCATTTGAATATGGTCCAAGCATTCTGCGAGTTGCGTGCAGGAGTCGTGGACCTTCATGTATTGTAATTTGTTATTCTCCAGAAGTTGTTTGTGGGTCGCCTCAGCGATTACAGGATATAAAAGCTTTTTTCGTTGAATAATATCAACACAAATGACTGCACATCGAACAGTGCACATGCACACCCAGTGCCGCACATGCACAGTAAATCTGGCACATGAGGTAGGCCCAATTGAGCCCAGAACACATATATTGCACAATGTACTATAGCTACAGTGCACAGTGTACCATTAGAATGTTGTCCTGGGAGAATTACACTAACCTACATCGATCAGCACTTCCGCCGGTCAAATTGAACAATCAACAAGCCTTATTTCATTGTAGCAAATAGTCGGCCTTGATGGTCTTGCCCAGACCTTCCCTGCCATAATACTAATCAACCCAGGACACCCAGATCATAGCCCATATCAACCCATGTCGAACCGTGGGTTCTCACAGATCAACCCCAGAGCTGGCTATCAAACCCAGCCATCACCCACCGGTTTCAACCAGCTCCAGCCTCAGAAGCATTTCATTGAGTCAGGCAAACAGCCTGAGCCCCAGCAATATGAAGGATATAGTTGATTATTTTAAATATATCTGCCCTAATAGAGCAAGTAAAGGTAGTGATGTTCTGGCTTTGACCTGAGGCCAAAAAGGCCTGGCTTTTTCGCTTGGCCTTGGCTTTGGCTGGCCTCAGGTAGGTTTGGCCTTGGCCTGGCCTGGGATTTTGTCAGGCCAAAGTCAAAATTTATCAAAATTACCACCAAAAAAGCCATGGCTTAGGCCAAAGCCACGGCTTTTGCATGGCTTGGCTCAGGCATTTCAAAACCAAAGGTCAACAAAGGTGAGCCAAGGCCACAAATTTCAAGCCAAGCCAAAGTCAGAACATCATTAAGTATAGGCAAGTGCATGAGTCCAGACAGCAACACAGTCCTCGTCATCGGCACTCCCAAGTAAATGCACCACAACATTGTACAAACCCATATCCTCGCCGTCCTTGAAAACTCTGCCAGAGGCTCTACAACAACGCCTGTGAGGATAGCAGCACTGGTCCAGGCTCTGCACACTGGTCTTGAATTTGGACATGTTATCCTTGAAAACCAGACACTCAGTGGAATAATTACTGGGACATTCTCTCCTCCAAATTCGGTTGGTATCAGCACTACCCGTGTTAGTTCAAAGCCCCACGGTTTGCAGCGCTGGAACTGGCTAGCACTTTCTTGGTAGTCTTGACCAGATATACCAGGCCTTTGATGCTGATGAGACCATGCATTCCATGACCTACTCCAAGGGAGAAGGATTCTTGACCAGGGTCAGCCAGGGACAAAGGAGTTTTTGCAACCTATGCGCCCATGGAAGTAACTGCTGAGTCAAACTTCACCATCATTTTCAAACTGCGGATGGAGCCACTATCGACAAGCTTTTCCTGTCTTCCATTCTCAGCGGCGAGTCTTTCTCCACCTCCAGCGCCACATCAAACTCCTTCAGCGGATATGGCATCTCAACACCCTCTTCATCCGCTCATTTTATGGACCTCAGAGGGCCAACCCCTTCACCTTAATCCTATGTCCGTGCATCTTCTGCCTACCAGCCAGTCACCGCAGCCAGAGTCCCCAGCATCATCCAGCACATCACCTTTGCCCCGTCCGCTGAAGCACCAAGGTTGTTCAGCCTCAGTGTTGAAAATAATAAAACTTGTTGCAAACTTCTTGAGTCGCTTCTCCCCACCTGGATCCAACTTTTCAAATTTCCGCATTTTGTGCTGCCGAGTTTGACCGGAGTGGAGGTGCTAATGTACTGGTCATGATCATTTTACAGCAGTGCGGGATTTGTTGGTGGCATTTGGTTTCACACAACTTAAGAAGATAGTGGTGTTTGTCAACGCTGCTGGTATCCAGCATCAGTTTCAGGCATCGAAGTCCTGAAGGCTAGTAATTGGGCAGACAAGATGTTCACAAATGAAAGGTCCAAATTTCTGAACACGGAAATGGCTGTTAAAATGCATTGGAAAGGTGTCGTTCCGGATAAAGGTCAGTCACAGTTTCTCTGGGTTAACCGACCAGCTACTTACTCTTGTCACTTCAGGGAGTGTGGAACGCAAGGCTTACAACCAGTGGCAGGGTGCAGTCTATCTGTGGTCAGCCTGCGGGCCTGTGGTAACTGGTTGCCCTGCAGATACAAAATCCACCAACAAGCTCATAGGAGCAGCATGGAGCCTGCCTCAATCAAGTGGTCATTGAGGACATTGCGTCTGTTCAGTTCAGAATGGCCCATCTCCACACACTATCATCTTAGGGCCTATTTATTGCTTACCCTCCATCTAACACTTTCCATGTTATGGTGCTCTTTTATTTGACTCCTGCCGTATCCTATAGTTTGTGTTTACTCGTGAAAAACATAATACACCAAAAGAATTGTGCCCAGGCCACATCGGTGTCATGAAGGCTCTGAATATCTGGGAAATTAGGGATTACAGGAGATCTTGAAAATAATGACAATCATCAGTTTTTTTTCCCGCGGATTCCCAAAAAGGAAATTGTCCTCTCGCCCTTTCATTCTGTCTCTGCTTTGACCTTTCTTCGTTTTCGGGTCGTCAAATACATCAGGGCGACCAATATAAGCTATCCTCGAGCCTATATGCATCTTTGGGCCCACTTCTACGTACGGGAACAACTTAGGTGACAGCAGTGGGTGACGTGGCATATCGACACCGTGAGGCGGTTGAAGATGAGGATACGGGGTGCCGCCAGCGCTACTTCATGTACGCCCCGTATGCCGCTGTAGCCAACCCCCCTCAGTGGCACCGGTGGTGGTGGACGCGAGAGACGGCAGCACCGCGCTGAAGAGCGCACCCGACCTTGTACTTGATAACGCGTGCGCTGCGCGCGCTGTACCGACGTCAGGTGTCCTCGAAACGGGCTGGACCATGCATGCCGACACTGCGAGCTGTGCCGCCTCATGCATCGATTTGACACTGCTGCGGAAGAGAACTAGGGGTTTTGGGGGCGCACATGGGACGTGGACCGCTGCGCGGTCGCCGGTGTCTGATTACAAGGTGTGTTGACACGCACCGCCGCTTTTCCCCCTGCTCACTCCTTTCGGCCTCCCATCCAGCCGTGCATCGAGGCCCTTACGCCCCTCTACGTTCCCCGACGCATGCGGGCTCATCAGCGTCACAGACCACCCCAACATGATGTTCTCGCGCATCCTCGCCCCCGTCAAATGAGCAGTGATAGTAGGCATGCACCGCGGTTTTCCTTCCTCCTCTCTCCCCTCTCTTATCCAACCTTCCGTATGTTGTGTGCTTGCACCTTGTGTATTTCAGCCACGCGGGGTTGCGCGGGGATATGCATACTTGTCATCTTCACTGTGTACCTGTCCTCTCGTTGTACCTAGTACACTTTTCTTTCGAAGTAGAATATAACAACTGTTCATTTAATGATCTCTCCAGACCCCACATACGCTATCATACGGCGTCGCAAGTGCAAGAAAGGTGAGACGAGGGCGATTTCCTTTTTGGGAATCCGCGAAAAAAAAAAACTCCTGAGTGTCATTATTTTCAGGATCTCCTGTAAACCTGCATGAATGATTTAGTTCGTGTTTGGCTTAAGTCAATTCAAATGAACCCACCCACTGAAGCCAAGTGAGAGAATTTCACTAGGAATGTCCTTGATAAGTTGAGCAGGAATTGTATTCAATAATAGTTCCTCTAGTGTACGAGTCACATTTGATAATACAATAAACATGCCCTTTGACCCGTATTTCTGAGAATCCAATGAAGAGAGGAATTGTTACTCAGTCCTTGGTACCCTTTAGAATATCTGACAGCGTTTGGGAACACCCCTTGCAGTGGTGGCAAGGCACCACTCATTTATCGGAGTATTTGGCTGCTGTTTTGGTTAAGATCAGATTGATAAAAACATGCCCTTTGACCCATATTTCTGAGAATCGAACAAAGAGATGAATTGTTACTCGGTCCTTGATACCATTCAGAATATCTGACAACGTTTAGGAACACCCCCTGCAGTGGTGGCAAGGCACCACTCATTTATTGGAATATTTGGCTGCTGTTTGGTTCAGATCAGATTGAACGAAAACATGCCATTTGACCCGCATTTTTTGAGAAAAGTTAGGACATCCCGGAGAGTGCCTAGCAGAGCGGGCTGGTGTTGTCTTTCAAGTGGTTAGTTGAACCATTTTCAATACTATGCAAACTTGGCTTACCATTGGTTGACATTTTGTTGTAGGAGTTAGGTTAGAGTGCAAACTGTGCAAACAGAGATCTTTTTCGGTGATACTGATGGGAGTTTTCCGGAAGGAAGTGGGGTTAAGAGGAATGAAGTGTGGGAAGGTTTGGGCGGCTTGGGAAGCAGAGAACCAGCCCTGGGCTACTGCTGGGTACTGAAAATAGTCAGTTAGCTTAGCTGGGTCGCTTCGGGTGTCGGATGAGTGCTGGGATCGGCTAGGGCTGGGATCAGCTAAGAGATCACTGGGTCAATGCCGTGATCTTGTTCAGTTGCTGGGAGTTGGAACCCAGGCAGCCACTGCTGCCACTCAGGTTGAATATGGAATAAGGAAATTAAGCTTGTTGAATGTTCAGTTGTGAGTGTACACCTAGCCATTCAACCGTGTGACATGTTGAATCTTCACATCAAGCACATTGATGTGAACATCACGCAGGTTGATGTTCAATTTCAGGTGTGCACAGTGCAATTTGAGGGTGTGAGTGCCTCATCTGGAGTTCATCTTGAGTTGTTGGATGTACTTCCAATGAAAGTAAATAATATTCAACGATAAATACCGTCATAACAGGATCCCATGGAAATGAAGAACATCAGCAAACCCTGGGTTTGCTACGTAGTGCTACGTAGTACTACGTAGTTCCTGTAGTTCTGTAGCAAGGGTACCCTATATGTAGTTCTACGTAGTTTGCGGGGTTTCTACGTAGTTCCTCTGGGAACAGGGGTTTTATTAAGAAAATTTATTGTTATTAGGGTTAGTTCCTTTACTGTTCAAGGCTTTTCATTTGAACTTGGTTACTTACATCTAATTGAAGATTTTGCCGTGCCATTTGTTGACTAGATACCTAATTAAATTAAACTGCTACTTGACAGGATCGAACTCGCGACCTCGTGCGTTCAGACAAAATACGGAAGAAGGTGCATTACCAACTAGACTAAGAGACGATTATGGGTACATGGCCACCATTCTAATAAGGGTACCCTTTGATCTTGGGGTCAGTTTACTTCTCCGAGTAACCTTCTTCAAGTTCTTGCCTTGCCACTCACTCCTCTGTGACAATGAATGCTTCCCTAGTAAATAACTCTGAAAATCTCAAGGTATGTGAAATATTTGCAGAACTAAAAATAGACCCAAAACGAAAGTTGTAGAGCTCGAAAAAAGTTATGAGAGTTGCCTAGCACAAATTTTCCTTAAACAGCTTAGTTGAAGCACAAAACACAAAATACTTTCCCAGACGCGACACTTTTGAAAGCCAGAACAATTAACAACCAGGACTTTTGGTGACTCAAAGACAAACTGCACCTCGCTTCAAGTTCATAATGAGTTTTGACAGGTTAGAAGAACCACATTCAGCCATCAGAATTCACCTGAACTACTTTGCACTACACAATATTGTGCATCCTCTTCTCCTTTGACCAATATAATCCACTATACAAAATCCAAGACAAATGGGTGGTCTATATGGTGCTACATAGTGCCCCTATTAAACTACATAGAACTACGTAACTGAGCCGAAACTACATAGTACTACATAGAACACATAGAACTACATAATATTACATAGAAACCCCCAAACTACAGCAAACTACATAGTACTACATAGATGGTCCAAAACTATGTGAACTACAGAGAGCTACAGCCAACTATGGGAAAAACCAGGGTTTGCTGATGAACCTGTTCGCGTATGACTCTGCTTCAAGTGGATGAGGCAAGAACAGCGAAGCACAATGAGACGGCTACCAAAAAATCTCTGCCGCCTGCGTTGAAAGAGTCATAGCTGGAGCGGCGGGAATGTGGTCCAGAGAAGCCATTTAAGAGCGGGAGAGTCGTTGTCGAGAGTTCCGGCGAACTGAAAGTCGAGTTACTGCCGCTGTTATGGCTGGAAGAACTGCTGGCGAATGCCGAAGATGGGCCTGGTCTGTGGCCATCTTGCCATCTGTGGGGATCTAGGAGGAAGAAGGGAAGAGCAGAGAAGGCCTTGGCGTCCAGGTGATTAGGTGTGTAATGACCGAACCGGCCAACTTTTACGTGTAACATCTCTGTGTGCGACTCGACGTTGTGCGCATTGCGCGTCACCTTTCAAGAATGCGTAAATTGTGATCTTGAGCTTGAGTAGCTTGAGATCTTCATGTTGAGACTCGGAGTGCCACGAAATCAGTCTGACCAAAGTCGAACAATTTCCTTGTTTTGCCTCGTTTTACCTCGACAGCTCCATCTGGGGCCCCGGGAAAAAGCCGTGGCGCGCCGTGCCGTGGTGTGCCTGCCGTGGCGGTGTTGGCGTGTCCCGGTCTAAGACTGACACAGTCTGTGAGTTGTTCTCAGGTGTCAGGGACACTCTCAGACTGCACTGGCGCGATATCTCTTACCACCCAATAGATTTCCCCCCTCAAAGTGTAATCGGTATTGCACACTGATACTTACGTACTTGAACATTATTTGACGCGGCGGCAAGGCAATGCCGCGTAGTCCCCTGAGCTAGTGTTACGACCGCTATTATGACCAGGATTGCCTTGAATCATGTTGCGAGAGTCAATAGACATTGGCTCCCCCCAAAAAATTGCACTTCACGCACGACTTTTGAAACTGTCCCGAATTTTGTTCATTCCGCGACCTGTTCTGATGTGATTGAGTACAACTTGCGTTAATTAACATTTGGTTTGAGGTATTATGAACTGTGTTTACTGCTGGCCTTAAATTTGAGTATTAATGGTTAAGCCGTTCATGAGTTCTATTCATCTCCCCAGAATGTGCTGCTTCGCTGAGTCGAGGGAAGTAATTATTTTCCACGGTTCAATTCCACGGCATGGTACTTTCAACAGAGAGTGCCGTGTCAATATTCCTTTCTACAGCCCTTGTGGGGTCTTGAGTGGATTGGTAGAGGGACTTGTGGTTGTCAGTAGATCTTCTGGACGCGGGATGTCCCCTGCAACAACTATCCACTTGTGCTGAAAGCTTATCCCGATGTTTGACTGGAAGAGATTATCAGCGTCTTTTCAACACAATGAACTCTAGTAAAGTGTACCACAGATGTCCATCGGTGTGCGGCGATACACAGTCCACGTCACTGCAGTGCATGGCTCATGCCACGGCGGTGCACAGTACGCCACGGCAGTGCACGTCACCGTGCACCTGTGCCGTGCAGCGCCGTGCAATGGCGTGCGGCACCGTGCACAACCGTGCTGGCTCATACTGCGTGTCAAATGACTTATATTGACTATGATGCATGGAATACCATCCCTAGATCATGTTCTTGATTTGCACGGTCCACCAGTTGAGGTATTCATATATTGTATCCCGGAAAGTGGCTGAGGTCTTCTAACAACACTTGTGTTCGTTCTCCCGAGATCAACCGACAATGTGTCCGTGGCCCAAAATGTATGTACATGCCTCACGACCACAAAATACACAAGGCCGTTCCACTTCCTCACCTTTGGTAAGTGTAGAAGCATGGCCGTGTTAGGTCACTTAAGATTGTTTCTTACGACATATAATCGGCCAGGGCATTTAATTTTTGCCCCACCTCCGACATTTTCGCCCGCAGCGCGCATCTAGGCCAAGTCCTGTCTTATATTCTTCCATGCCGCGTTGAGGTCTGAGCATAGTGCCTAGTTTCTGTCCCCAGCCACCGCCTCCATTGTTGCCAATTTTTTATTTGACAGGTATCCCGCTCGTTCTCTTTCACTCGTCGGCGGCCAACAGATAAGAAATCCAGGCTAGTATATGAAAAGTAGCGGTCCCAAACCTACTCTGTACCGTCAGCCGCTGTGTGGTCTTTTAAACATTTGTGGGGTCCTTCCACAAGCCCAGCTTCTTACCTGTCCCTTCCGAGCGGCTCTGTTCGTAATTGCCAAGGAAAATTCATACTCTGTGGTCCTATGCTGAGAGAAATCCTGCCGCATGCCACCCCGAATCTTTCTTATTCCGCGGCACGACTTCTATTGCAAGCCGCGCCTTCGACAAATTGGTACATAGCTGCTGGCCAATCCTCCGCCCAATTTCCCCTCACTCACAACCCAATCCTGCCCTGGTAGAAGATGAATGGAGCCTATGGCCTGACGGAGAGTTCAAGGCCTATTTTAGGTGGGCCCATTTTGAAAACACAACACATCTTACAGAGAGGAACTCAAACTTTGAATGATTGAGCGGGAATCCATATCATGACATGTATGACGGGGAATAAGTTGGAGGTCAGCTGTGGTAGAGGAAAACTTTGCCATAGAGTGGTCAACTATTGTATCCATACTGAAGCCACGGATCTGTGTCATTTCAATATCTACCACCATTGAATTAAAGTAGTGTCCACCTTAATTCAAAGTTTTATATCTTGTACTGCCGAGCCGACCTTTGTCTCATGCATGTTTACGGACGCGTTCACACATGAACACGACACGGACGTCTGATAACATGATCACTCAACCGTGGGAATTCCAATGATGCAGATGGAATAATAGTTTCCAGTTCACGACATCACTTCTTGGCACCATAAACTCTCTCGACAGTCCACCCAGGTGCTCTCAAGTCTAATCCAACCATATTGGCCAGGTTCCATGTACTGGGACCTTCACTCAGTGTCCCCCGATACAAAACTAGATTACAGATAAATCAATTACAAAGGCAGTATTGGTAACGTAGCTTGCTGGAGTAGAGGACATTGCTGGCTGTCATCTTACGCAAGAAACCCGAAATCCGATAAAAAATCCTACACTTGCACGTCGGGACACGCCAGCACTGCCACTGCGGCACGCCACGCCACGCCACGCCACGGCGAAAAACCGGTGCCCCTCGATCTGGCTCAACCCAGCTCAATTGATCTCGGCGGGATTTTCACTGGGCCTGGAGTCCATCCCAGCCAGGTCTCGTTTGAGGAACAAGGCTTCTGGTTCAGTGCGCTAGAACACTTGTCAGATCTTCAATCGCCACCAAAGGATGGCAAAGGCGCGCTACAATACAACCTTTTGACAAACCCGAAATGAAACCCAGATTCCGAGAAAAAAAACCCAGGTTTCCGCCAGGCACTGGCCATGTGCCTGGCCATAAATTGAGGGAACCGAGAGGCCGGCATAGCGTTGAACAGACACGAAGCAAAAGTCGATGACGGTCGATCAAAGACAAATCGAAGATTGAGGCCTCACTGCCAGACAACTGGACACTTACAGAGGGGGTTTTAGTGGGTATGTGGCCAATACATGGTATAGGATAAAAGCAGCAGGCCAGAGCCCCACACCGATAAAAAATTGTGCGTAACGTCATTTCCTCCTGGACGAACTCACCGGCATGACTGGCCCAAAAACCAGCAACACAAGCGGGCAAACCTAGAATGCTTCTGCAGACTTTAGTTTTGTTATTCAAACGCTCCAAAAAAAAAAAAAAAAAAAAAAAGAAAAGAAAAGAAGAGTCTCGGCCCGACGCGGGCCGCCGCTCCGCTAACGGCAGAGTCGCGGCAGCATTGAAGCTCTTTTGCCATCAACCACCATCGACAGCCAGCCGCAGAAGCTACTCAGGTAATTGTCCAGCCGGCCGCCACCTATGAATCAAAATGCAGGCGTTAACCTGAATCCTTGATTCCTTCCAACACATTCGTCTTGATGCTGTTCGGCACTCCCTCACTGTTCGTGATCACCCTCGGGATCAGCTGTGGATCTCCATGATCTTTGTGTGCCTGAGCTTCTCGTAGGAAGGGACGCATCCAAGAAATAAATACAATGCTGCGGGGTGGGTATATGGTGAGTACCGGCTTATCAACCATCGTGACGGGACGATGACAGATACTCCCACAGAGTGCGTGCGTCTTCTTTCTGCTGGGGTGTATGATGCATACCGGCTTATCGACCATCTTGACGGGAAGATGAGTTGATGGATCGTTTCTTCTACGTGCGAACAAGAGCTAGATAGACATATATATATCCCATAGAGCGCGTACGTTCGTCCTTCTTTCTACCCCACGTCGCTCCGAGAGTCCCCAGTCTGCGACTGCTTCTTGTCCGCCGGCGGGCTGTCATTTCTATTTCATGTCCTCCAACTCCGACCAAGCTCCGCTCGCAGCCGTACTTGAGGAGCTTGTCGATGTCGGATTCTTTTTACAGCACGCGGTTGGCGGCACGATTGCGCAAACCATCTTTTTCGGTGAGCGCGTTCATGGAGATTAGTACGTTTGGCGGCTGAAGGTTTTCTAATAGGTGCATATGGAGTCTTTTTCGCCGTTGCATTGTATTCGATTTTGTAAGTCGGCGCCAAAATCATCCATCTCATGCTTGACGGATTCGATTTCCAGTCGGAAAGGCCTGAGGTCTCGGGCCGCCATCATCATGCTTGTGGTTGTGGTGTATCTATATGTGGCATCCGCTGCTCAATGGGCCATGAACGTCTGGGTTACACTCACAAAGATCCATGGATTCTTGATGGTTCCCGAGGTTCCTTTCCCAGCCCGACCACAGCTGGCAGAGGCGGCAATTCTCAGAGTCGTCGGAATCCAGGAAGCTATATTCGACTTCAATGTTTGTGCAGGTTCTCAGCCATCCGTGATTATTAAACAACCAATTAGATGGCCGTCGGAGACAGTGTTGTCGTTTGGCGCACTTGGGCCGTTTATCAGCACAGAGTTCAGCGCAGGATTTTGGTAATCTTAGTGCCAGGTACCCTCCTGCTGCTGACGTTTCGTGAGTTCCTGAAGCTCTCATACCCAATACCAAATTTGATTCCTGTTTTCTTGTTCTAGTTTTCTCGATCATAGACACCGCGTGCAACAACTATGACGGCGCTGCGCCTCTTCCAGGTGTCTGCTATGAAGCCGGGCTGATTGGCTGGGCCCTCTCAGCCGCAACCAACATCACTTGCACGATATTCATTGGGTTGAAAGCCCGGTATGCATCTCTTTCGGGCTTGAAAATGAGTCTGCTGATGTGAATGCCTAGACAACATCGCAAAATAACGCGACCGCTGGGGAAATCTAGCCGAATGTCAGGAGAAAAAGCACTTTCCATCCTTTTTGACTCCGGCTTTATTTACAGTTTACTCTGGGTACGAAAGTCTGACCCTTTGCTTGCAATTCTTGACCAAGAGTTGATATTCCAGCTCAGCCAAATAATTTCGTTGTTCGCTACCGCCAACATCATCACCTTGACTTCACCCGCGGTCTACCTCTGGGGAGTCATTGGTGCGATGGGAAATCAGATGGCGGGCTTCTACCCGACGCTCATCATCGTCATCGTGAACCTTCGGCGGACGATCTGGGAGGAGGAGGACTCCTTGACGATGCCAGTTCGCAGTCCCTTACGCTGGACGCCGAATTCCAAGCGATCCGGGATGACAGAGACCTTCGGTAGCCAGCGCGGAGATGATGCTGTTGCCGTCGAGAGGGTCCTTGACATCACCAGCGACAAGGCCTTCATCAACCCCAGTAACTATTCCAGAGTATGACGGCGTGCTACCACATTATTATTTCCACTTTCATTTTCAATGCTCTTGGACACTTTTACCTGTTTCTCTGGCCTATCTTTTCAATATAAAAGCTCGGCATCCTCTGTGGAGCTTAACTCAACCTGTAGGATAGGAAGTGTAACGAATAGCTGTATTACCCCTTCACTCTACACTTTACCATTTAACAAATTGCTCAGCGCCTGCCTATACCAATTCCCCAGGGGCCAAAATACTTCGATTCAACTCGTCGCGTTGGCGGCACGTAGGAAGAAATGTCGAGAGTCTGTGGTTTATGAGATGAGTGAGTAATGAATGTTAAGGCAGATGAATGAATATTTGTGCTTGAAATGTCCGGTTGAATAGCGTGGAATGTTTTTGTTGCGGAGAAGCAAAGAAAATCTAGAAGTATGAGAGTAAGCGACGGAGGTGTAATTACAAAACGAGTGAGACGCATCATATTTATAAATAAAATAAAAATACGGAGTACATATTGTGTTGAGAAACTTGGTTTGAGTGCAAAACCAACTCATAACCCGAAGCCGATGAGCGGGGCGAGTCGCGCTTCCACACCATTCTGTCGACGCAGTCTAAATCATTGCCATCGTACCGCATTCCATACGCCTCGTTCATATCCCTTTAAAACCCCGAGACTCAACCAGATTTCAAGATTTCCAAAGTTAAATGCCAACACACCGTGCATAAATGCCCTTGTGGGGCATGATTGTATTGCATGGTACTGGTAGCCATAAAGCAATGACACCTTGAACGAAGGAAGCACCGGAATGTCCCGTATGGTTCAAATCCAAATTTGACCGTACGCCAGACTGTAGAACACGACTGAATCATTGACTCGGATGGCTGGCACAACCCCTAACTTCTCCTCTCTCCTCGATGCTACTCTCGCTCTTTGCCTACACACTGCTTATAGTCCTACTGGCAATGTCAACTGGGATCGTGTGCAGATTGTTCTCTCCTGGATTTCATCACTGGCTCACCACATCAACAATTCTAACCGTTTACGGAGGCTCATGGATCATGTCTGGGGATTTGGAGGGGTTTTCAAGTTTTTCAAGTTGAGGAGAAGGGAGAAAAAAAGAGAAAAAGAGAGAGCTATCTACCGTAGATCAATATCTCGTGGCAAGAAATCTAAAGATCCCGTTCACTGGTTCGCGTCCCGGCATGGATTTAATCTTGAAAGGCTTACGTCCGCCGGTCCGCCTTCAAATGATCCACTGATTTCAAGAAGATCCTCCCCGGCGGACGCCGTTGATTGACAAGACATCGTCGAGCCAATGGGTTTTCAAGCTCAAATCTAATCTTTTAATCTCTTCACGGCACATTTCGGCTATGCTTCTTTTCTCCCACCAACTGTCGTCGCCTCCCTTAGCTTGCCTTCAACCTTCCTCCGGCGCGTTGGAGCTCCCGCAGTCATCAAACAACAACAACTTCTCTTCAGCAATGGGCTATCTGTCAACTATAAGCCACACTTTGGTCGCCCCCCTTGTCTTATCGTGCCGTTAATATTTTTTAATTTTAAATGTTGGCAAGATTGCTGGATGAAGCAATGAAGGTTTGAATATACTTACTTCTTTCTTATTCTTGTTTGTGTACTCCTGTCAGCCGTCACCGTGTCGCATCCACATCTGCAGCTATGACTCTATACGCCGCCGGCCTGCTGTGCGATGTATAACGCGGCAATATCGTTCCCCGCCCTCGCTCACACTCCCTCTTTCAACAATTATTTTCCTTCTGTTGCCGGTGAATTTACACATTCAGGCCTTTACGGTATGTGCAAATTTACCTCTGCCTCGTGCCGATCTACTTGCTTCTGATAACGGTGCATGGTCTTGCCATCCCGCATGAAAACCCCAGAAAGCGTCGTAACATTATTTTTGTACCTTATTATGACGGAAATGGCGCGTGCCGGTCCCACTGAATGAGGGATTCACCAAGTCTTATCCATTCCGTTGTTTGGGCCACAATCCATTGCAGTGTTTTGTTAAGGAAACCGGGAATACGGCCGATTCTCGGTCAACGCGGCGCTGATCGGCTGCGTTGATGCGGGTTCAAACGAACGTGAACTGCTCGCAGAGCAGCAGAGGAGTGATCAAGAAAGCTTGTTCGTCGACTCAGAAATCCCTATAAAAGCCAGAATGTGATACTATCCCCCCCCCTAGAACCCGGACACCTAAGATTAAACTGAGTGTAACTTGCTTACTATGAGGTTTGGGGCAATTCTGTGATGCGCAGTCGATAGCAGACCTTAAAATGCTTCAGACCATGTCTTTGGTTCACGCCAAACGGCCCGCTATTCGTCGAGATAGAGCGATCATGATGTTGATGTCGGGTGTCCGAGTTCTAGGTAACACGTCAATTGCTGATTGCCGGGTCTGTGCCGGACCCGGCTGATTTCGCTGCAGCGCAGGGCTCTGTATACTCAATCTACGATATATTCTGTATATTGTGCCTGCAGGAAGGCCCTAGAAATGGCTTGGAAAAGACACAACTGAGAACGAATTTCTTACCAAGGGGAGAGGTTGAATTTGGCAGTTATGGAGCGATAACTTCGGTTTTTGCAATGGTTTGAAGACTGTTATGTCCCTAAATTTTTGCAAGGATAGTTGAATTACATAAATACATCTTCTGAAAGTGTTGAAACAGTTCTACCTACCCAATGACTTGGTCCCGGACCCTAAAATTGCCAAAATAATCCAATTATCCACCCCCCGCACACTTCTTGCCAGTGCTGTATAAAAAACGGATGAGGTACTGGAGTTTTTGGACCTTGGTATGTTAGACCACATCATGCTGATTATATAGAGCCTACAATCTCCCCAACCGATACCGTATTGCGTGCAAAATTCTCGTTTGTCCGAGTTCTAGGTTCGTCCGAGATGCAGGGGGGGGATAGTATGCAGCCAAGCAGTCCTTTCAGTAAGAGTAAATCTTTACTGATGCAATTTGGGAGTGAACCACCAATTTGCTTACTGCGTCACGCGTACGGAGTAAGTTTAAAGACGTTACTGAGACACGAGTCGTGTTCTGATGCTGAATGAGCGCGCGGCTTCACTGAGTTTAATACACTGATAGGCAACAGATGTTCAACCTGGATATTAGAGCGATGCGGCAAGTATGGGTGTAAGATGGATTAATTCTACCTAAAACTACTTCTAATATACATATTCGGGCAGCCCTCGGGCATACACTCCAACATTCAGGAGGGTTCCGCAATATTCTACGGGAGTCGTCTACAAAGCACAGCCGATGCCCGATGTATAGCCCGAGCCATGCCCGAGGTGGCCGAGGTACAGTTTCAACCGAGAGTGCGTGGAGGTTTATTGATCCGAAATAAGCCAATATCCATCACAAGTGTAACTATTTCCACTGGGCTTAATTTTTGAAATTTATTGCTGTTGTTCCAATGGCTTGGAGGTCATTTTCAGAGCAAGAGTGAAGGGGATACGCCGATTGAGATGGAACCAAAGAGTTTTTTTAAAAAAAAAAAACAAGGAGCATTGTTGTAGAACGGTTAATCCCAGCAAGAGCCGTCCCGCCCAGAATACTGAAGGGATCTTCAAAGTAGAATTTCGAACGAGGATACTCGAATTTGACATGAATAGAGGGTAAATCCGGGGTAAATCCGGAATCTGAGCCATCAGCTCGCGTAGAAAGTCCAAGAACATCCACCGGGACTGTTGAGATTTTATAGAATGCATCCCCGTCTTTGCAGTAGCTGTAATTTGAGGACATCTACGGCGCAGTGGGATTTCCTACGCTGATGTGCATTGCTCTGTATTTGAGTCGGTTCAAATAATCGGAAAGAGTGGTGGGGTTGGGATGAAACAAACACAATCGAAAGCGGAGCTTTTCCTTCAGATACAATGGGTAACGGGCAACTGGACTTTGGGGACATATAGTATTGCAAAAACATATGTACCCAGTTTCCCTAGATCGCCGACACAATCTATTTTTTTCAACGACGCCGAGATGCCCGAGAGGAAATCGGTCGCCGAAACAATCGAGGGTATCCTCTAACCTTCGAATCCCGGAGACCACTCATGGAGTCGATGATGCGCAAGAGCCTAAGGACCATTGCCTGCGCATCATGACAAGGAATATTCAACTATGCCGGAGCAGATACTTCGAAGGCACGCCTGTATCACAGTCATGCTCTAGGTCCAGAATATAATGATCGAAGCCTACAACATGCGACGCACAAGCCCGGTTGTAGTGTCTGTTTATGAGAGACTATATCGAACAAATGCTTGTGGGCGTAGTTTAATCTGGACAAAATAGATGCCGGACCACTGCGATGGCCGTGATGGTACTCGGGCGAAACGGGGAGGGAACCCATCGCTTGTGATGGCCGTCATCGCCATGAGCCAACGCGTGTGGCCATTTGTGCAGTCAAGGTGTGGTAGATCACCACACAACATGGCGTCAGTCAAACGCGGCGCAAAGAGGCACAAAAATGGACGAAAACAGCACAATCCGTTTATTCAACAGCAAGATATTCTGAAGAGGGGCTGGGACCCCTTCTCCGGCATAAAATCTGAGCCTCCATTGGCGGGAATGTCGAACGTGGTTTTTGGATGCAATGTATCTGTATTTCTCATTCAGTATCTGCAACGAAGGGCCTTCTGTAGCCAGCTCCCGTGCACTGTCAACATGTCTAGGTTGAGGGACCGACTGGGGGCCTGGTTGATGCAGCGGATGAGGTCCAAGCTGAGAAACCGGTGGAGGCACTGGTTGGCAATTTGGCGCGCCTGCTAGCGCAGGAGTCCTCCAGGCCGGGCCGATGCGAAAGGGCTGCCGATGGGAGACCATCTTTCTGGCTCGACGAGCCGCCGCCTCAGCCAATGCTCTTGTTAGTGATGTTCGGGTCGGGTCGGGCCCAAAAGCCCGGGCTTGGGTCGGGTCGGGCAGGGCTTGGGCCCACAAAATATCCTGAGCCCGACCCTACCTGCCAGGTCGGGCCCGGGTCGGGTCGGGCTCGGGCTCAAGCCCGGGCCGATGAGTATATTTTCTAACTGTGTTCTGTGTGGTTCAACTTTAAATTTTGAGCATACATTCCTTGTATTTTACCTTGGTAAAGCCCGCAATTATGTTTTGATAGCCACCAACAACCCACTGACCTTGTTTCGAGCACTCTAATCTCCACGGAACATCATGTGAAACTTGCCCATCCTCGAGTGAGCACCAAAGGGGAAAGATACTTCAAATCAACTTCTGTTGCAGGTAAAATTTAGGGTTTCAACCCAACTCACAGCAAAATTTTGACTTGGGATAGTCATGTGGTTGGACCCGGGCTTAAGCCCAGGGTCGGGGCCCTGAAAAGAGCTGAGCCCGACCTTGGGCCCAACTTGGGCCCTACTTTGGGTCGGGTCGGGTCGGGCTCAAAAGCCCGGGCTTGGGCTCGGGCTCGGGCTCAAGCCCTGACCCGGAACATCACTAGCTCTTGTATCTTTGAGTCCCAGGGGATCAGCGCAGAAGCTGGTAAAGAATGCCGCGCCCGCAAACACCATGATAAGGGTGAGAACAATGCCGAGGAATTTCAGAACTGGGAGATAAACGAGTACCACTCCGCGAAGGGCCATCCAGAGGCCCATGCGAAGCGGGTAGAAAAGCGTGAAGACAAAGTCCCAGAAGGTGTCTTGAAATGAAACAATGAACCAAAGAAAGCCTGCAGTTGACAGGAGCATAAGGAGACAACCCCACCCGCCCAGCCTCGTTGTTGCCAGGATACTGGTGCCCCAGGTGATTATCCCGAGAAGGCTTGTAAACCAGTAGTGCAAACTGAGGTTCACAAACTCTTTCACCATCTCAGCATCCTGAAACACAAAGCTGATTAATGAGAGCGGCACGCATGTGGCATTCACAATTGTCCAGACCTTGCGCTCGAGCACGCACAATGCCCAAAACGTCACAAACACGGACGGGAGGAAAGTGATAGCCTTGTGGGTCCCCCGGCGTGGAGTCCGAGTCAGTGTGGCGCAGAAGTACATGATGCCATGGCCAACATTTTGCCAAAATATATACTCGACCCACCACCACCAGCCGTATGTGCGCGTCTGCCAGAATGCAAGGGGATTGGTGAAGCAGTTGACTATGTCCCGGATGGGGTGTGGCGCCGAGTGCGCGCCGAGCCAGAGGAAGTACCGTCGGCGGACGAGATACGCGGCCATGCCGAACACACAGTGGATGTACGAGACGGTATTTGTCGGGTCCCAGATCAGCCTGGTGAACCCAATGAAGGTCTGGAGCTGCGTCAAATTCAACTTGATGCGGCCCCATTGCAGCTGTAACACGGGCCAAGCGTAGTGTCCAACCGGTCTCATCAGGACTTCGATATACTATCAAAATTTAAAAGTTAGCTTTTGCCTCTGTGGTATATAATACGGGAATGGGGGAATCCACTCCAAAATACATACCTTGGCAAAGAGCACCAGTCCAAGGGCTGGCAGCGAGATGAGAAACGCCCAAAAGGGCGCATCTTTGTAGTCATTGGGGACGTGCGCCATCAGAGCTGTGGCCGGGTCGGCCAGGAACCCCCACCCCCCACCCTTGACGCGGTACCCACCCACTGAGGCGCGATGATCGAGATACATGAAATGCTGTGCATGGCCCTGGGCCAGGGGGTTCATAACGAAGGTTTTGTAGAGACTAGTCTGGCTGCTGAAGAAGAGGCGGTAAGAGAGGAGGGCGGTGTACCACTGCACAGTGGACAGGGACCTCGGCACGATGAGGTGCAGTGGTTGGGCATCCCAGGGATGCTTCTCGGTCATGTTAACGCGTGCACGCACCGCACCTGCGTGCTTTTCATAGGGGTCCTTGTCCTCTATGTCGAAGGCGTGGAGGGGGTCGAGAGCGGGCGGACATTGATCCCAATATGGGAATCCAGCCATAGTCTCAAGGAAGTTGGATACTTGGACTAAGGCCGTGATGGGTTTGAGGCTACCTTCCGACAGGTCCATCATTTCTTTGTAGATGGGGTCTAGGGCGAGGTTCGCGGCCGCCAGGCGTAATCCGCGGGCAATCTCGGCGAGGAGATTGTGGGCCGTACCCTCTGCGCGGAGCAGTGACGGGGGCAGAAATGAATCGATCAGTAGCAAGGAGAGTCTTGACTGCTTGCTACGGAAGCTTGAGACGTAGGCCACCACTTGATCCAGAATTTGTTTGTCATCTGCTTCCAAGGTTCTCCGCCGTGCCTCGACTTTGCTGTCCTGCTCTGCTCTCAGCCGCTGCAATTCTTCGGCCAACGGTATGCTCTTGCAAAGATGCGCCATTTTCTCCAGGGGTGGTGCCAACGTCCGCTGTGCCTCCTGGAAGGACCGCACAAATTCGAGGCGATGCTTCGACTTGATCTTGGTGATCTCGAACTTTTGGTCTAGGAAGTGGGCTACTCCCTCCAGGAAAGACAAAGTCTCTTCGAATGATGCAGCTACCATCCGGTCAAAGGACTGTGCCATGATAGGTGCACCAAAATCCAAGCCCGAGCTGTGGAAATGATAGGCCCAAAATTGCCATGCGTACTCAACAATCTCCGACCGGGCCAGTTGGTTACCAGATCGCTGGGATAGTAGCATGAAAGAGACACCACAGATGGACATGGAGATTCGCGCGCAATGGGCTTGCGCGGCGGACATGGAAAATATGAAGCCGAGATCCGGCGGGGCATCCTCGTGGGTCAGAAACTCCTTGAGTGTGCTGTGGCAAAGCTGGACCATGAGGACTCCGTCGGGACTCTCGAGGATGTCGATGGTGGACTCCAGCAAGGACTTCAACTCCTCGGCAGCCCGGGCGTCAGAAATTATGTTGTCTTCAATCGCCTCCAGCATAACCCCGTCATAGTGATCCTCTAGCAGCATCAGAGCCCGGAGGCTCGACACTGTCAGTGACTTGGGACTTGCACAGAGCCACTTGAGAGCTGAGTGAACACGGGTGCGCCTGCTTTGGCGTTGGTATAGTCCAGAGATTACATCAGCAAAATGTTTCGTGTCTGGCGAGGTCTGGCAGGGTCTGGCGCCAGGCCATCAGACATGCCATACCCCCACAATATAGTATGGTTCCAGAATGACATGCATCGAACTATAACGTGAAAGTGGTCCCATACCACGCCATATTCACTTTATAGCTACAGTATTGTTCTTTTTCCAGATACTCAGTTAAGGATTGTATGCACCAGAATTGAATAAGGTGATGTATAATCGCATACACTATACTACAAACATCGGCGAAGCGGCGTGCGGTACTCTACTGAATATGAGGCACCCACAGTGTAGCGAGGGCCACATGGTAACCCGAGGGCACCGTGAGGGAGGAATGCGAACCAGGCGAAATGAATCCCCGAGGTACGCCGTGTTGGTCTGAAGTGAGTAAGGGTTGAGATAGCGGGAAGGATAACACACCTATTTGATCCCTCCTACTCCATTTCCCCTCAATAAAGCGTCAAAGACCGGTGTTTGAGTGCCGCGAAACATGTGGGTCGGCTCACAGATACTGAATAAAAAGCTTGGAGCTTGAAAAGGTGTTGAAGATTGCTTGGCTTCACAGATTGCTTAGCTTGACGCCGTGGGCTTGACGGTCTTAAGGAGGAGGACACGTCTTGAAGGGCTTGGAGGAAGTCCAGCGGAAGAGTAGTCGAGCTTAGCTCCAGTCTTGAGAGCTCGAGGAGCATCTTGAAGGGATTGAAGGACATCTTGAAGGTGATAAAGAACAGCTTGACTCGTTGAAGGGGTCCTTGCGACGACAGCATCGACAGCTTGACGCGGCAGCCACGTGAGCAACGAGAGCGGACGGAAACTTGAGGGATTAAGGATTGAACAGAGATTTGAGGGAATCAAGGGAGCAACAGCGGGGAGGGCACAGCGGAGGATAGAGAAAGAACCAGCGAGCAGGGTGGTGGCGAGAGACAAGAGAGAATGCGACGTGGCATCCATCAAATGTCAACCAACATCGATCAATCACGGGGTTTGATGGGTGGACTTGTCGAGATTGTCTTTCCGAGTCTTCGCATCTTCCTCCGACCTTCAAGTTGGCGCTCCCGGAAGGTATCCAGAATAATCTCCGTGGCTATGTGACATTCCTCGAGTTTTGAATGGCTTGCTGGGAAAAGCTCACCCACTTTCAATAATTCAAACATTGGCGTTTTCACTTGGTTTTCACAGTGCCAGCCCAGTTTCACAGCTGAAAAAGACTTGTTTGAGTCAATAGTGAGTGCCTGTGAGAGACCTTACTGAAATCTTATGCTAGAAAAAAATGGGAAGATTAGAAAAGTGGGAATCTGGCGGTATGGTGGATCTGGAGCACAGCCACCACCAGACCATCCCAGACGTCCATACCGCCAGTCACGAAACATTTTGCTGATGTAAGATCTGGTACATGTGGTTCATCTCGGGATAAAGGCCATTTAGTGTTTTCTGGACGTCGTCGGGGCTCATGCAGGACCTGTCAAGCTGATCCCTCGCTGCACCGAGCCAGAGAAACACTCCCTCAGCCTTCTTCTTCAGGTAGTCTTCGATCATCTGCCGTTGGAAAGCCAGCTCCGGCTTGAGAACGACCAACTCCTCAGTCCTGAACTCAGCCACGGTATTGATGTCCGGCCCGGAGTATTGAATGATGTCGAAGTCTTGCACAGTTCGGAACGAGCGTTTCAAGTGCTGTTCAACATTGTACACGTTTCTGCTGAGGAATAGGAGGCTGATACAGGCATTCCCTGCAAAACATATAAACTCCTCGAGAACCCTTACATAGTCCTTGTTCTCGTCAAGGCCATCAATCACAACACTGGGCTGATGTTAGTCCAGTAACCAAACGTTGAACATTTGAGCACTCACTATACTCGGCCGGCAATGGAAGCTACCTCCATGAACAGCAATGCTAGTTCCTGTGGAGTGACTTGGGCCTTGACCTTCCGCAATGTGCTCAGAGCAATGCTCTGTAAGTTGCGGTCCTCGTCAAAGCGGAAGAGCAACTGATGAATCAGTGCACCCAACATCGATGCTGGGGACTCCAATGCAGGGTCAACACCGCATAGGAAGTACACCATGGCTGGACCCGTGGCGTTGCGAGCCCGGCAGAAGTTGCTGGACAGGAGATTCTCGCAGCGTTGACTGTCATGTGACTGGTCATGCTCGTTGGGCTGCAGAAGCTTGGTGATGTATGAGGCCAAGACGCTCTTCCCGGAGCCTGCCTTGCCGTGGATCCAGAGGCACGAGAAGTCACAGGATGACCTCCAGCGCCGGAAGGCTTCAATACCCGCGATCCAAGAGCAGGTGGGCGGGTAAATCCGCTGCTGCTCCTGGTACATGAAGTCACGTCGGGTCCTGTGTATCAACACCGTTGGCAAGAGCTTTTGATTGAGCCCGTGTAGCTCAGAATTCGCCCGTTCCGAGCCATACTGACGCTCAGCGAACCTATCTTCGGAAGTGTCCGCACATCGAGCGTATTCCTTGAGCAAGTCTGGCTTCAAGGTCACATTATAGTTCTTGTCATCAGATTTGAACTTGTTCAACCCCATGTGGTCAGCTTCCATGCCGCGATTTGTTGCACCTTCAAGACATGCGGAACCCTCGGTGACGACGTGTCCGGTGGGAAATGGCCCAAGTCTCATTTTTTTCTGCTCATAGTAGCAGTAGAGCTCCGTCGCGGGCTTGTTTTCCTGGAAGGTTTTGGCCCTGTCGAGATATTTGACCTTATTGAACTTTTTCTGAAGCTCTTCCAGTTCTTCCGAACCAGTATGCAAAAGGGACAGAAGCCGCTCCTCTGAATCGACACCAAAAGGTCTCGACACCAAGATCTTGATCTTGGCCAGCCTGGGGAAGGAGGAGCCAGTGTGCGGTGTTCCGAGAAAGAAAACAGAAGTAACAGCCATCAGAAATGCCTGGTGGTCATTGTAATCGGGCTCGTACCTGTCTCGCTGGCTATGACGATGCTCTATTCAACATTCCAAGCTATGAGCTGGAGCCATATGACTCAACAAGTATGCCGGACTTACTTGCTTAATGACAAGGCCCCCGAAGCTGTGGCCAATGAACATGATGGGTCGCCGACTCTGCATGAGAGTTAGCCTCACACATCTGGTCTGAACTTCGGGGAGTAGAACTTACTCTAGTCGGACACATCCGCGAGTCCCCTGTATGTGCCTGATCTTGGAGGATGGCCCGAAGCAGCCGTGAGCCACACTCGGACAGCGACACATTATCCGTGTCTCCCAGCCAGCGTGTGTCATACTCAAAGGCCAGCACCCTGGCATGGGGCATCTCTCTGCATATTGAGCTTCGCAGCCAGTAGTAACGCTCCCTCAAGCCGGGAACTTCAGCCGACCAGGTCCAATCGTACGTTGAACCAAGACCCTGGACGGCAATGATGCTGTGTTTTATGAGCATGCAATACGGAGATCACATAAAGTGGCGGGCTCGATACTACTTACTCAACCGCTGCCTCCCCGAAATACTGCCTGCCATTTCGGGAACGGCTTCTGCCTGGCGACAGGGGTTCCAGAGCATATTCCACCCTCAGGTTGGAGGAGCTAGAGGTCGCCATTGCGCAAGCTTCAAGTTGTTTGTGTGCTTGACGAAGATTAAAGCGAAGAAGTGCAAAACTGAGACAATTCTCCCCAAAGAGCCTCGGGTTAAAGCACGTTTTAAAGGCCGGATGCTTTTTAACGTCAGGCGCTTGCATACGGAGGTAAGACATCGCCGGTACTTTGCATTCCGACGTGTTCACTACAGCTGCCACACTGCTTGCAAAAATGAGACAGATGACAGTTGGATGACAGCGGCGTTTTCGACACCCCGCAAAAATCCTTCGCCATGGCGGCAATACATACTTATTCGCTGAAACACGAGCGCTCAACTCCCAGCTGAAAGTGGTCGAAGCTCCGAGACGCCGTTGAGGCCGGTCAGATGCTCTGTATGACAAGCCCGGGCGCCGGGGTAATTTGGTCTCAATCGAACTATACAGCTGCCGCACTGCTTGCCAAAATGAGACCAAAATGAGACAGATCTGAGATGATGGCGGCGGCGGCATTTTTGTCCACGCTAAGAGTGATATAGTGTATCCTTTGACCGGATGCTGTGGCCACGTCGACCCCAAAATCCCCTATCCATGGCGGTGTTCACCCAAATACAAGAACTCAACTCCCAGCTGAAAGTGGTCGAACATCCTCAGGCCAAGATAAAAACCTTGCAGAGGTCCGACGATCCGAATGTCACCACGCTCCCCGGAAACCATTTCATTGAGCTGAACACGTCTGCAGTGCCAGACTATCTGCACAAAACTCTCTTCACCAGCGACCTGGACCGGATCGCCCCCCATCTCTGGATCATCGCCACGCAGTCCAGCTCCTCTATCACGCCCATACATGAGCAGCTTGTCCTAGGCCGCACGATCGTGGTGACAGAAGACGTGCACCTCTACCTCCTGTGGTACCACGACAAGGTGTTCCTCAAGCCCCTCCCACCGTATCTCCTCTGCGCAGCCTTCTGGGACGTCCACCTCATCCCACCAGGGCCCAGCGCTTACAGTCCGTTGCCCGTCGAACATATTGCTTTCCACAGAGCCGCGGCTGGCCTTATCCGCAGTTATGCACACCTCGTGCACTCCGACATAGACTTCCACCTCGCCGTACAGCACGGCCTGCTCCCAGCGTCCGCCCCTCCCGACTCTTTTGCCCGCTTCATCGCTCGCTTTTCCGGCCTCCCCGACAATGCCGTCGCCCCTCGTTTCCGCTTCGGGGAGATGCGCCTCTCGAGGCTGAATTCCTGGGCCCCCATACTCCTCCATCGGATGGAGTATGTGGACCTGACTCGCCAGTACGAGGAATATCTTGCAAGATATTTCCCTGTGCTGCTCTTCGTCTTCGGGGTGATAGCCGTCTTGCTGGGGGCAATGCAGGTCGCACTAGCGGTGGAGGCGCTGCCAGACGTTCAGCAAGGGGCGTGGAGAGTATTCGTCGGGGTTTGTAAATGGACAGCTATTGGGGTGATGGTGAGCGTGGCTGCGGTGGTGCTGGGAATGTTGGGGCTGTTTTTGAAAAAGTCGATGAACGAGATTGTATTTGCTGTGAGGACGTTACTGAGAGGCGAGGATGGCTGAAGAGGTATCGAAGAGGCTGAACATAAGATATCTTTTGAAGTATGTTACATCACGATATGTGTATTCGCCCGGAAAGCATACTAGGTACCTCTACCCAGCGCGAAGACGTGCTCTCGCAGAGTCGGTGGCGAGGTCTAAGAAAGCCATCCAGCAGACTTCAGTAAATTTGTTTGGAGGATGATTCTGAAAGGGTTTTGTCGCCGGTTTCAAGCTACTGAGAATTGCAGAAATACGGGTACGTATCCATAGGGCCAGGACGCGATAGGCCGCGCGTGAGGAGTACTAGTGACGGTCGAGCTGAGTGGAAAGTACAGTACCTTCCTTCCCCTCCCCCGCCCCCCAGTTTTCGATCCGGTGATGAATGAATGAGTTGGCGAAGTTCATGATGGAATTTTAGCCCACAGCGGAATGTTGGGCTCCATGAGCGTTCTGTGTTATTCGCGGAAGCCATCAAACGATTGATAACCCAGCCGTTTGGGTTGGCTACATGGCACGGCGGACGTCCATCCGTTTCACAACAACACGCTCATTGGGCTTTCTACCGAGACCATCCCAAGACCATCCACACTAACATGGATCACCACAAAATAACCCGGAGACGCTGTTTTAAATGTACTGATGCCCAATAATTTTCCGGTCTCCAGCACCAAAAGCCTCGGCGTGCGTCGCCAGGTCATGTGACCGCGTTCCGTGTCAAATTCGGTGTGATGGTTGTTGGAAAAGAACATGGGGGTTCCATGGATAAAATATAATGCTCTAGCGTTACAGCCATTTGCGGAACTTAGGGCGTGGGCGATTGTTTTTTTTTCTTTTCAAAAGGAGAATGGTTATTTTGAGCTCAATTCTTGTCCATTTGCCTTAAGAATATGCTCATTCTGTCCGCAATGGGACTGCGGAGGGCACCACGGTCTTCATTTTTCCTGATGCGATCAGGATTGCCTTATTGGGAAAATATCGCCCTTTTTGCACAGAATGATGAGTGTGATAGCTATAGGTATCCAACTGACTTAAAGATTTCAGAGGATGGTCTTGGGTGTATTAGGCTGGAAATAACGGTATTTTTCATATCGTATCTATTTTCTATATACAAGGTAATCAGATATCCCTCACCATGAGATGTAAGCCTGCTGCTTACTAACGGTCACTCATCACGGTCACACACTTACGCGTCTTGTACTCTACCACATCCATCGTCTGGCGCTCTCCATATATATTCTGTTCCTATTGATTCTGGCTCTCTGTTAGTGTTCTCCCCTGGTGACCCCAGGTGAGCTTCCACTTTTTTTTCAATACCGTACAGAATATACCGCCCTGAACGATAATCAAAGATCCACGTGTGGATCTTTGATTCACATTCTGCCTCCGTTTTGCTTCCGTTCACCCCGTAAGGGAATACCATCCACCGTCCACCGTTTACCGTCCACCGTACCGCTTTTCCTCGCTCAGCCTCACCGCCGTCGTGTTTACAGGCCACGTCACCGAACACAGCCACACGACCAAAGTCAAACTGTCTTGTACGACGTCGACCCCACACCCGCTCCAAACGAGGGGAGCAGCAAGGGCTGCGGCACGGGCATCTCCAGCGTCCTCTGAACACAGCTCAGTCCCATCGCCACCTGCGCCCTCTCGCCGCCCTCCCAACTCCGACTCTGACTCATCCCCCATCCGCCCGCCACCCAAAATAATGTCTCCGTTCGCCTCCCTCACCGCGCCCTCGGGCAAACTCCCCACACTCTCCTCGGGCACCGTCACACCCAACATGGCCGCGAAATTTGAGAACGCGTGCAAGAACTACTTTGCTGTAAAGGACATCGCTGCAAATAAACAGGTCGCGACTATTCTTGGATGTTTCGAGGACGTACTGATCAACGAGTGGCTCCAACCGGACGAGGAGCGTACCCGTGTCACCGCCCTCGACTTCAAGGCCTTCATGGCTGAACTCCGCAAGCAGGTACTTCACCCCGACTGGGAACCGAAGACCCGCAGCGACCTCCTTGTCTGCCGTATGCGTGAAGACGAATCTTTTGACAACTACCACCGTCGCATTGTGTCCCTCCACTCCCTCCTCATTGGTACCTCCTCCGTGCTGTCCAAAACGAGGCTACGCCACGTCATCGAGGCGGGACTCGTCCCCGACCTTCAACGCACCGTTGGCAAGGACAAGGAAGCCGCCGCAACGGACAGCGAGGACCTCCCCGCGTGGATCGCCTGCGTGAAGCTCATTGCAGAGACCCGCGACCCTCGACCTCAAACGCATTAACGCGCAACTGGAACTCCGCACGAAGCGCAAGGCGGAGAACGAGGGGGGCGGAAAGCACAAGAAGCCTAACTCGGCGGGCTCCAGCCGCCAACAATCTACCGCTCCCGTCTCCTCCTCCTCCACCGCCGCTGCCCGCCCATCACGACTGACGAACGCGCCCTCCTTAACCGCCACCACGGTTGTATGAGGTGCCGCAAGCCCTATGTCGACCACCGTTCCAAGTAATGCACAGACCCCTTCCCGGCCGGCAACGGCTACCAGACGCTCACCGAGGCGATGTGCGTCTCTGCCGCCAAGGCTGCTGGAAAGTCTGTCGCGCCGGCGTCATCTGCCCCCGTCACGGTGATGATGCCCGCCGTCGAAGACAGCGACGATAGTGCAACGGATGACGACGTAGGTCTTTCATCCACTGCACACCGCGTGGAGCACCTTTACTGGGAATGCCTGGTAGACGGACCGCTCCGCGATTTCCCTATAACGATACGAGCTCTTATTGACAATGGCTCGCATCTAGGTCTGATAGACGAACGGCTCGTACGCAAGCTTGGCCTGAAGAAAATCAAATTGAACGTGCCTGAAGTAATATCCTTAGCTATGAACACCGAATCGTCCCCCACAGTTACGTCTCTCTTCGAATACGTAGAACTCCGTGCCACGTCCATCGACCAGCGATGGACCTCTAAGTCTGTACGTCTTGTTATCGCACCCCGCCTCTGCGCCGCTCGTGCTGGGCCTCCCGTGGCTCTCCATTAATAAAATTGTTGATCATGACGCGCGAACAGCCGTGGACAAACGTTCAGGTTACGATTTCTTAATCCACCCGCACCGACGCCCACGCCGGCGCCGCGTGTGACGCTTCGTCAGAAACTGAAAAAGACTGACAAAGATCACAAGCAAATGCTCAAGGAGCTGAGCGAGATTTGTAGACTCCATTGCGACGACCTCGAAAAATGGGACCTATTTGAGACAGTAAAAGAGGTTGACGTCGTTGCCGCGGTGCGCGAGCGCATCGAGACGCTCGCACACTACGAGATGCTCCAAAAACGCGGGGATAAGCTGAAACAGGAGTTCTCCTACCTATTCGATGGCATGCCGCACGTCGACGACCTGCCCACTGATGTCTACTGCAAGATCAAGGTGAAGGACGCTGACGTACAGTTCAAATCACGCTCGTACCAGAGCCCGTGGAAATACCACGAAGCGTGGAAGACCTTGATACAAGGCCATCTCGACGCGGGAAGGATTCGTCCATCCTCCTTGCCACACGCCTCGCCTGCTTTCCTCATACCGAAGTCGGACAAGTTGGTCCTGCCACGCTGGGTCAACGATTTCCGGCCGTTGAACGCAAACACAATTCACGACTCGTTTCCGCTTAGAAGAATTGATGATATCCTCGCGGATTGCGCGAAGGGTAAGCTCTGGTCGACCATAGACTTTACGGACAGCTTTTTCCAGACCCGAATCCACCCTGATTCTATAAAATATACCGCAGTTAATACACCACTGGGTCTCTATGAGTGGCTCGTCATGCCACAGGGCCTCCGCAACGCGCCAGCCGTCCAACAACGCAGGGTAACCGCGGCTCTCTGAGACCTCATAGGTACGGTCTGCCATGTTTACCTGGACGACATCATCATCTGGTCCCAAACTTGGGAGGAGCATGAAAAACACATACGGCTGGTATTCGAAGCGTTAAAGAAGGCCTCTTTGTACGTCAACCCCAAGAAGACCAAGCTTTTCTGTTATGAAGTAGACTTCCTCGGCCACCACATATCGCAACGCGGAGTGGAGTGGAAGCCGATGAGTCTAAAGTCGAACGAATAGTTAAATGGCCGACACCCAAGTCGTCCACAAATGTTAGGGCATACCTTGGTCTAGTCAGATACCTGGCAACGTTCCTCCCTGCCCTAGCGGAACACACTTCCGTCCTGGAAACATTGACAACGAAAGAATGCGACAAGGTTTTTCCCAACTTGGGAAGAGACGCACCAGCGGGCGTTCGACGCTATCAAAGAAATAGTTGTTAGCCGCGAAAGTCTTACCGTTATAGACCACGACAATCCGGGTGACAACAAGATCTTCTTGACCACGGACGCATCGGACAAACGCTCGGGTGCCATACTGTCTTGGGGCCCGACGTGGGAAACTGCCCGTCCCGTGGTGTTCGACTCGAAATCATTCAAGGGGGCCGAACTGAATTACCCGGTCCACGAGAAAGAGCTGTTAGCAATAATGAGAAGCTTGAAGAAGTGGAGGGTGGATCTGCTGGGATCCCATTTCACTATCTACACAGACCACCGCACATTGGAAAATTTCGATACCCAACAGAACCTCTCACGCTGACAGGCACGTTGGATGGAACTGCTATCCCAGTACGACTGTAAGATCGTATACGTCCGAGGGGAAGATAACAACGTGGCGGACGCACTCTCACGTACCGAATTCGACGACGACGAGACTGCCACACGCCAGGAATACGACCCATGGGAGGAGATTGAAGGCAGCGCGCCGATAGCGGCGTTCATCCCCGGCCCGAATTCCCCATACCATGCCGTACACTGTCTCGCATGCACCCGGATCAGGGAGATCGACGCACTGATTGCCTCCATTTCGTCGATCTCCACGGACGCAAAATTGCTCGACGACATCCGCAACGGCTACAAGAACGACTCTTACTGCCAAAAACTGGAGGCTCTGGGCAAGAGCTTCCCTGGAATTGTTTTCAGACCGGACAAACGCCTATGGTACGTGGGTGGACGTCTGGTCATTCCTCGGGTCCCGGAGCTCCGTGAACTGTTTTACCAACTGGCACACGATAATCTGGGACACTTTGGTTTCGACAAATCCTATGCTTCGCTACGGAACGAGTACTACTAGCCGAACATGCGGAAGGACCTGGAGGAGGCATACATTCCCTCTTGCCCGGATTGCCAGCGCAATAAATCGCGGACCGTTCGAAAAGCTGGTCCCCTGCACCCACTGCCGATACTGGACCAGCGAGGTGACTCCGTTGCTGTTGACTTCATCGGCCCACTGCCACTCGACGAAGGGTTCAACTGCATTGCATCTATGACCTGCCGCCTCGGTTCGGACATACACCTCGTCCCGACTAGGACAAATGTGACGGCGCCTGAGTTCGCACTGCTCTTCTTCGAACATTGGTACTGCGATAACGGCTTGCCGCTCGATCTGGTAACCGACCGTGACAAGCTTTTCGTGTCGCAGTTCTGGAAGGCGCTGCACAAACTCACGGGCGTAAAACTGAAAATGTCCTCGGCGTATCACCCCCAGACTGACGGCGCTAGCGAACGCACCAACAAAACTGTGAACCAGGCGGTGCGTTTCCATGTCTCACGGAACCAGAAGGGCTGGGTTCGCGCGCTGCCACGGGTACGTTTCGATATAATGAATACCATAAACGCATCTACAGGCTATTCCGGTTTCCAACTTCGTATGGGACGTTCACCGCGCATTATCCCCCCGCTGGTGGCCGCTCTCGCCAAGGACATCCCCTCTGACGAGGTCCTCGCCCGTGAACTCATTGCTCGCCTGGAACTGGACGTCGCCGAGGCTCAGGACAACTTACTGGCGGCGAAGTTCACTCAGGCAGAACAGGCGAACAAAACCCGTCGAGACGACTTCGAGGACCTGAAAATTGGTGATCGCGTCAAACTGTCCACCAAGCACCGGCGCCGAATTTACATGAAGAAGAACGCGGGCCGCGTCGCCAAATACGTCGCAAGATTTGATGGCCCGTACAAGATTATTGATAAACACGCTGAGTGCTCAACTTTCACGCTGGAAATGCCGAACCAGCCGAAAGTTTTCCCTGTTTTTCACTCGTCCGAGCTAGAGCCATACGTCGAGAACGACGACACACTGTTCCCGTCCCGCAAGCTCCCCGAACCCGGTCCGATCATCAACGACGACGGCGACGAGGAGTATTACATCGACGACATCCTGGACGAACGAGTGCGAGGAAAGGGCAAGCAATACCTCGTACGATTCTCCGGATACGGACCCGAGAAGGACCTGTGGCTCCCCGGACGCGAACTCGCCGACGCCGAGGCGCTCGACCGATGGCTTGCCCGGGCCAGGGATTGAAGGAAGGTTTTGGTGTACATGTCCTGTTCTCCTTCTTCCATGTCCCTGCCCCGGTAGCTTTTTTTTTAGTCCTTCGGGATTTATGGTTTTAACGCACCCGGGAGCAGTTTGTATGTAGCTCTCCTCACCTTTTTTCCTCTCTTTGTTGCTGGCTGGGTCGATTTTTCATGGAGGGGAAGGGTGTAAGCCTGCTGCTTACTAACGGTCACTCATCACGGTCACACACTTACGCGTCTTGTACTCTACCACATCCATCGTCTGGCGCTCTCCATATATATTCTGTTCCTATTGATTCTGGCTCTCTGTTAGTGTTCTCCCCTGGTGACCCCAGGTGAGCTTCCATGAGAATGCAAAATCCCGGTGAACTAAAGCACACATTAAAATACCTGTATCTCTAGCCCTCAGTAATACTCATAAACATGTTGTATCAAACTTATAGGTAAATCTGACCACAACACAGAGGATGCAACAAGTTCTGTATAAAACAACCGATATTGCATAATAAGGCAATTATGATCGCATCAGGAGAAATGAAGACCGTGGTGCCCTCCGCATTTTCATTGCGGACAGAATGAGCATATTCTTAAGGCAAACGGACAAGAATTGAGCTCAAAATAACCATTCTCGTTGAAAAGCGTGAAAAGAAAGAAAGAAAAAAAAAAAAAAGGCCCGTGCCCTAAGTTCCGCGAATGGCTGTAACTTATAAAATCCTAATGATAGCCCCTTCTGAGAGGTCCGTCAAAGTACCAAATGAACGATATCTTTCCCAAATTTCTGTGACTTTGGTGGCAAATCGAGACCGATTGACGGCGGACTGATTTCGACCCAGGGGGTATAGCTTAAGTGGTACTACATAGAAAACCAGAGATATGAGGCGGCAAGTGGCATCAGTCCGACCACCAGAGAAGTTATCAGTAAAATAATTCCTTCCAAGATGAGTGTCTTTGGCTGAGCAGGTCCCAAAGTCTTAGACAAGACACCCATATTAGGAATGACAAGTAGGGCGCCGCATGTCTTGGATAAGACTCTCTTCAAGATCATTCAAAGCAACTTATGGACACTCCAAGACACTGAGAAAGACACAGAATGGGCACAAAAAATGTATATTCACACCAACGCGCCTTTACATAAAATGCTACAAACCCTCTTTCAGCCCCACAAGACGATGCTCGCATGAATCCGATGGGACGACGGGGTGTGATGAGTGTGATGCGGTATGATGAATGAAAGGCGACGACTAAAGTCAGGACAACAAGTTATTTGACAGTTCGGGTGCATATGAAATCTCGACACACCGTTCGCATCCCTCGAACTCCCTCAGATAGAAGAGTGCGCCAGGGCTAGGCGAAGATCAAAGAGTTCGCGGAATGAGGCCGGCAGTCCAAGTCAGGGGTAAGTATTGCAGGGCCAGGCTTTCTTGCGACTAGAATTCGTAGATCGAAGGCGCCAAGAAAAAGGTGTTGAGGCTTGTAAGAGAGCTTGAGATTGAGGTAAGGAAGGAATCTTAGGTCTTGATATTGGGTCTTGAGAGTTTGAGAGCAGATGAATCTTGAGAACCTGAAAGGGAGACACTCGAGTGGACTTACACAAAAATGGCAAAAAACATATATATATATATCGCGGCGCCTGGAACACAGATCTACAATATAGGGGAAGAGGACGCCGTGACGTTGACATGTGCGTACAGAAGTGTCGAATTCAGAACGATCGGTTGTTTGACGAAAGCCAGCGGAGGTCACAAGCGACGTGATAACAAGACCGGTAAGAGTCGTGGAGTGATTGAATATCTACTTGAGTGAAGAAGGCGCCGATAACTTGAGATGACGCCTGGAAATTTGCATTGTGGGTCTTGAAATATAAAATTTTCGCCGTTGCGCCGTATGGGTAGATCAAGAGTACGGGTCAATTTTGCTGCCTTCATTCTTGTTCAAGTCTGAGTGTCGACGCGGCGTCGGCGGCGCCGGACCGGGAGCCACGGAGTCTTGAGCGTTGATGAGTCCGGAACTTGAGGTGAAACTCAGTCTTGTCCGCTCTACACGTGGAAGCTTCGACAACCGTAGGACTTGGTGTCTTGAGGGCGGTGGGCTCCGGGAGATCTCGACACGGAAAGCCTTGATCATGGCGGCACTTGGAGAGCTCGAGGCCGTGATCTTGACGACGGCGAGGTTGGCGATGGACTTGAGAGTTTGAGTGTTGGACAGTGGACTTGGAGTGGCGGACAACAGAGAATTTCAACGGGAGATTGTCGGGGAGGCGAAACCCGGTAATGCAGGTGAGAGCTGCACCGGATACCGCTACGGTGTTGTGAATCCCCCAACAGGTGTCGTTGTGGAGCGGCGCGCTGCGGCGGCCAAAGATTGATACTGCGCGGCTATCGATGATAAAGGTCGGCGAAATGGGAGGCTGATTGAGCTTGTGATGTACTGGCTGCGCGCGCAACCCTCGGCAGCTTGATTTGAGGCACCAAATACTGAAATGAAAGATAAATCAGTGGCCAATAAAAGCAGGGGAAAGAAAGGAAAGGATAAGCTGAGAAGGGAAAGACGGCTGGGAGGGAGGTGGGCAGTCCGGAGAATATGCGGGATTGGCTAGGTAAAGTGACGGGAAGGAAGTTTTGAAGTAAAGGGGAGATGAAATATGCCGAGTAAAACTGAAAGAGAGCGCACCTGAAGTCCGCCAGGAGCCACCGTCGAGCACTAACCAAAATTCAAAGGGAAAATACGCACCCCATATGCAGCCATCGAGCAATGGGCAATGTGATTTGCACCAGAGTAGATTCCAGCGGGAGTAGAAAGCGGCAAGGAGCCCTCGAGACCAGGTTGAGACTCGATGAGAGTGGTGGAAGAGAAAGCGAAGGAAGTGGGCGTTTGTTTGTCCCTCATCAAACCGAACCATTTCCGCGCACACGTGACATTACGACACCATCGCCTCCGCTTATTCACGATCGGCAACGCCTGGCATTGCGCGATGATGTTCGCGACTGTGAGTTAATTCTCTACACCGCAACTACACAGGTCATCTGGTAGAGATCAAAAATCGCGTACTTTTCACATCACTTTGGACAATAATTCTGAACGTGAGTACTGGAAATACCCTGTTGAAAACACTGTTGATGCTGGCAGTGGCTATTCGCGCAGGTTTCTGCGCGAAATTAACTGCCAGTGTACAATCGTGAATGCTGTTGATCTTTAAAGTCCCTTGATATCGTAATTCTCAAATTGACTAGCACTTTTGTCTCGCGCAGATTTGCGTCGACTTTCTCGCTAATGCAATTTATTATTCAAGCCCAGTGAGCTCATGGGGGAGCACGCCGTGCAGGGGCTCTATGAGCCGTTGATTGTAAGATAGGTGGGTTGAATCACGTTTGAAAGATTGGTGACCTATAGACTGTCATAAACATTGACGCTGCGAGACGAAACTCTAGAGTCACCCATACACACCCATAGACATCCATAAAAATGGTGGTCGACTTATAGACATTCAAAGACCGCCAGAGAGCCACATAAAAGGCCATGTTCAATCATAGCATTTTGGTTTTTCCTGATGGAGACACGGAGTTCTGGTTGAGGATCCTAGGAACGCCAACGGGAAACCGAGATGGGGGTCGGGCAGTGGGGGAGAAGGAGAGTACGAAATGTTGCTATCAATCACGCTATCTCCCTTGACGACGTGATGATCTCCGTGATGTCGGCGAGTTTAAATGACTTCGCATTGCGAGCTGCCGCGTAACTCAAAGACGTGATCCAAAGATATAAGACTCTTTAAAGACGCCAGAGCAACCTGTGTAGTTTCACCGGGCATCCGAGTCAAACGAGCGTGGTACATAGTATTCGTGAATTTCCAGCGCTATGGAGCCTTACTTTCTGTCGTTCCATCAATCGCAACACGGGACCGCATTACTTACCGCCGATCCCTCTTGCGCCCGCCTCTCACGCACAGCCTTCAGCGCTTCAGCGGCATCAGTCGCGCATGATGCTAATTTTGCACGCAATGCCCCACGCTCAGCTTGATACCCCGGTTGAAGTCTTTCGATGCCACGTCGATGCCACGCATACCTTTCTCGGACTCGGAACTCCCTCGCTGCCGCCCTTAATCCAAGGCTTGGAGCTCTTACTCGAAGGTCTGGGGATACTTCTGTTCTATCGACAGGCCTGCCACGCTCCCAACGTGTCGTCGACATCAACTGTCAGGTATGGATCTCCCTCTCCCTCGCAATTCCCGCTTTGGCGCTCACTGTTCATGAATCTCGTCGTTATAATTACTCTCCATTTCTTTCCCTACTTTTTTCGTCTCTCTTTCTGCTGCGAATCTTTAGGTGCCTGGATCGCATCTGTCCTGACGCTGGAAGCAGTCGACCACGGTGTACGCTAGACGTACACTGATACGGCCTCGACGCCATACTGTATAGCTGCCTAACGCCCTTGCGCCCTACGATTCTCACGTCCTCAGCTGCCTTTGCCATTCACCATTCAAGTCAACAATATATCTGAGAAATGGCACTGGCCCGAATGAACGTGCGTCGGGACACATGTGGCGGTCTAGTGAGTGGTGGAGACACTCCCTCGACCGGCGGCTAAGTTTGGGATGAGTTTGTCAATCAGGCCGGCGATGGCCCATGCGATCTGAATGCCGCCCCAAATTGCCAGGGTTCTCGTGCGTTATTCATTCCTACACGGAAGTATTTATCTCTGATTCACAGTCTGAATCGCGTGTCGCGGTACAGTGTCGGACATATGCAGTTGCTCCGCTATTACCTACTTCCTGGCTGCCGCATGTGATTTGTGCCAAAGTGGGCAACCCCGAACGTCAGTTTCTTCTTTTCTACGTCCTACCGTTAACGAGTAGGGTTAAGTTGGAGCACCTACGCTCGAGAGGAGCAGTGTACGGGGATTCGCCAGTGCGTGCGTTTAACATATCTACCGAGAGCGCGAGCTGAGTTTGAGTTTAGGAATGCATTACCCGGTCAGTCTCGCAGGCAATTCGACGTGTCACTCCTTATACTATTGCTGTAGAGGGGGAAGTGTTTTTTGCATCTTGGGCCGTGGTGATGGCAGCCGAAACTCCCATAGTATGTTTTTCAACGAACTCAAACGACTACGCTGAAGAGGATGCAGCCTAGCATCTTCGACCCTGCAGAGGCGTCGAGCATCGCGTTATTCATAGCCGCAACCTCCACTACCTCCACTTTGCCTGCATCTCAAACTCAAACCTCCAGCGCCTCCCAAGCGGCGTCGACGTCCGGTCGCAGCACAGCAAGTGGGTCTGTGAGTCCGTCCCAATCATCGGTCTTCCTACCCAAGTACGTTTGGTGTATATCCTCAGCCATCCTCTCCACTGACGTCTGCAATTTATCCAGAGCCGCTGTGCCTATCGGAGGCATCATTGGTGCCGTTGTCGGAATCTGCTCAATCATTGCACTCGGAATGCTGCTGGCCCTGCTCAGACGGCGCCGACATCAGCGGCAGCAGCATACTGTGCACGAACTCCCCGAAGCCGCGACCACTCCGTACCCCGTTTTCTTTCCTGATATCGCCGCCGCCGCCGCAGCCATACACAATGACGCTGCGGATATTTCCGACGCACGAAGCATCAGTAAAGTCCGCCGGGAGTACCTGAGGAACGAGCTGCTTGCGACCCAGGAGAAGATAACACACATACAAAACTTGGAGCGACGGACAGCATCCACGCCGGAAGGTGGCCGATTTAGGCGACTTCTGTCTGCCCGTGGGGCCGATTCTGGTCTTGTTTCCGAGCTGAGGGAAAGGAACGAGAAGCTCATGAGTCAAATAAACCAGTTGCAAGCACAGATGGAGTCGCCTTGGGCACGGGGGCTGTCGGATGAGGCCCCACCTGGATATTCGGAGGAAGAGGCTTAGCTTAATAGCAATCAATATCTTAGAATTCCCCACACATTTTTGAAGTTTCGGGGAAGATAATTCAACATACAAACGCCGTAAAACGTGAGAACTCTTACAAGTTCTTTGAACCGGCACGTATCGGGATACGACGGCACAGAGCCGCGCCTCTGCCGGTGTCGCTCCGCCGCCAGCGATCACCTCGAATCGACCGCGGCAACTACGGCGCAGCGGTTTTCGGCACATGAGACGTGTTCAAAAGTCTTCAAGCGGATGGAAGAACGCGGGCAGCACCCTGAGTCTCCTCTCTAGTACACTGAAATTCAACTGACGCCAATATCCAATGTACAGGGACGTCTGCGACCTACAAGGATCACCAATGGCAACTAGGTTCCAACGGCGATAGCTCCTTCCTGACAACACACCAAGTGTCCAGCGCGACGGTATCGAACAAGGCCACAATCCGCACGTTGCTGAACAGTCGCAGCCACTGGATCAGCGCCGGGCTCAGCGGCAAGCGCGTACGAAGGCGCAATGCCAGGTGCAGATCGACGACGTGTTGCAACTCGGAGTCGCGCTCCGGAGCCGTCGGAGCAGTAAAATCCTTCGCGTTCCACGGCGCCCAGCGGCAAAGTGGAGGACGAGGGTGTCCATGGCGGGTCGCCGGGCAAGCCCGCGCAGTGCGGCACGATAGTCGTTGGCGAGGCCGAAGGTGGGGTATACAACTCCATAGTGGCGACGACGAGCTCCGGGAAGGGGTGCGGCGACGTGAGCACCCAGGCGAACAGAAGCGTGCTGCCGATGATGTGCTGAGCTGTGGAAGCGCGTCCGGGGGAAGGGACGTCGGCGGGGTGTTCCGCGGTGGCATCAGGGGCGGTCCGCGAAGACTCAAGTGCTGCAGGGTGGGATGGCGGCAAAGGAATGCAGGGAGCGCCATCTCAGGGATATAGCGCTGTTCTGCATCGATGATGAATCCTGCCCAGGTATTCTCGAGCGACCCCGGTCTCAACGGGAATTCGGCTCGAGCCGCGCTATAGCGCTTAGCGATACTTCAATGATGTACTACTATTACACGGTATTTAATGATGGTATTATGGTCGCTCGTGCGACTTGCGTGCGACTCGATCTAAATTCCCACTCACTTCTGCTCGAGCAAACTCCGCTCGAGCGAAGTGCTGGCTCGAGTCTGAAACTCCGCTCGAGCAAAGTACCTGCTCGAGTCGAATCCAGCGCTGGAGTACCGTTCTTGCACGCATTCTCCACCGAATCACATGAGCTCGCCTTGTCCTTGTCATTTCGTCAGAACACAATCACACTGAGGCCACTCGAGAACAAAAAACATTACCTGAAGTCGCGCCGGCGGTGGCATATTTGTGTAGGCACCAGCCGCACCGGTGGTTTAGATGATTGTGTCAGTGCTGCTCAATGATGTAGAACAGTGTAGAACAAAAAGACCACTCACCATCCAGGTGGCATTCCCGCCTCGCGCCAAACATTCTCAACGCGTCGAAGGTCAAGGGGGAATCATCTTTAAAATTTTGGATATCGGGTTCTATTTGGAAGGGTTTTCGATGCTGAGTACGAATATCAACTTTTTATGGTGAATGGTGCAGTCGTTGTCGAGCTTTGTGGACATACATTATTCCAGATTATTACTACATTTGGACGCTGACAAATGTACAGCCTCGCCAAAAGAGGGAATCTGCCATGATCCCAGCTGACAATCAAAAGCCACGTAATTTTTGCAGCAAACAGTTCTCGATAGACTGACCGAAATTCTTGCATCTGAGTCTGGGAACCAATGCGGGCAGCGTATGCAAGGTGCCTGCGCGAAAAAAAATTGCAAAAATGATCGATCCTGAGGCCCTATGAAGCAATTTCCCACGGGGGGGGAGGGGGGGGGGGTCAGGATTTTGTATAAAAAAACTTTATGACTGTATATCCGAAATTTTAAAGATGATTCCCCCTTGTCGAAGGTGCTGGTCGAGGCGGCAGGCGGCGCGCTAAGGCAATGTCGACGAAAAGTCAGGCACACCCAGAATAGAATTCTTTTAGGCTTGATTAAAACACTAGTGAAAGTAACTTCTATTGATAGGAAAATACATTGTAGTCAAAATGATGCAAATCAGGGACGTAAAATAGACTTCCTAAAGCAAGAGGATTTGACTGCAGCTTTCTGCAACGAGAAGTCAGCTTAAATAAAACATGGAAGAAAGAACTCCCAAACCTTGACAAGTTTATTGCCGAATTCAACAGAATTGATTCGTCTTGAAATGATTCTGTGTGAAAGGGATCATGAAAGGTGAGGTTTCAAAGGGCCTTTGCAACAGGCTTAAACAAAGGGTTTTCAGCAGAATGAAAACTTCGTCAAAGGGAAGTTTTCATTCTGCTGAAAACCCTTTGTTTAAGCCTGTTGCAAAGGCCCTTTGAAACCTCACCTTTCATGATCCCTTTCACACAGAATCATTTCAAGACGAATCAATTCTGTTGAATTCGGCAATAAACTTGTCAAGGTTTGGGAGTTCTTTCTTCCATGTTTTATTTAAGCTGACTTCTCGTTGCAGAAAGCTGCAGTCAAATCCTCTTGCTTTAGGAAGTCTATTTTACGTCCCTGATTTGCATCATTTTGACTACAATGTATTTTCCTATCAATAGAAGTTACTTTCACTAGTGTTTTAATCAAGCCTAAAAGAATTCTATTCTGGGTGTGAGGCAGCCGACGGTTCGTCAGGGCTTCAAGCGTGGTGGTGGTGGTGGTAGAGGCAGGCGTAACGCGTGACGGATTATCACAAAGGCAAATGATGCGGCGAAACCGGCGCGCGCGGCCCACGCGAATCCGCGGTGATGTGACCGCGGTAAATTATTGACGCGACAGTCCAATTCATCTTCGTTAAATATTTTTTATTGGCCATCCTTCATCCTGTTCTTCCTCCGCCACTGCAGCTCGTTCCAGTTTCTCTTCAAGTTTTGCACCACTTTTCCTTCGGAAAACTCCCTCGGTTGTGCTTTAAATCCGGCTCAAATTTGTCTAGATGCAATATCACCTGCGGCGACCTCTAGGCAGCTCTTTAGGCTTTGTAGTAGTCTCGGCACTTTCCAGCAGGCGTCGTGGTGGAATTCTCAAGTTCATCCCTCCTGCATACGCAAGAATTGGTGATGCGCTCTTCAAATAGTAACACAGATTCTATATCGTCCTCAAACTCCCAGGAACGGTTTGGGGGCATAGAATGGAGGAGTTTAATTGGAGGGCAGGGAAGTTAGCGCCGGTAAAGGGACGGTCAGAAAGACATGTAGGATTCAGAATGAGGACGAACATAGACTGACCTGAATCAGTTGAATTGGCAGATCGGGCGGGTGGTTGAAGCGCGGTTCAACTTCGCGATCTGCGCTCAAGATCGAGGAAGTCTAACACGAGGCGAATGTGATTTGCTGTGAGTGGGATTTACATAGTACGTATACATGGACAGACAGAAGGAATTGAATGTGATCCTCGAGTCGGGGCGTCACCTTCAATAGAACCGGATAATGGCCAAGGGTTGGTCAGGAAGGTAGCAAATTCAAAATAGTGTTCAAGCGACTCACCCAGACTCCTGAATTGATGATGCCATGTGCTATGGCCCGTATTCTGACTGAACGATGCCGAAAACGGGAAATTAGTGTTGATTCGGAGAACGAGTGAACCCGAGAGAATACTCCCACCGAGAAATCCAACAAAGCTCAGGCAAAGTCCGGGTTCATCTATTAAGGAGCATAAAGGCTTTACCCGGGTAATATAAGCCCTGAATGAACGACCACGAAAAGTTTTACGAGGGAGAGGGTAAAATCAAGGCCGTGGGAGGTTCATCAAAAACATTCGGGTTCGAGCCGCTGAGAACACAACGGGTCGGGGTGAGTGGTGAGGGTACCTGTAGTGAGTTGGATGGTACTTGAGCAAATTTACATGAGCGATGAAGAACATAGACTGACCCAAGTAAGCTCAAGGTTGCGTTGAGCGGGATGGTTGAATATTGCAGCGGTCAAGAAGGAAGTCTGCGGAAGACAGAAAAAATGATCCAGAAGTACTTGACACTCACAATTCTATTTACATACCTGGATCAGTATTATACAGTGTTCCTGATGTATTTTAGGGGACTATTCATGTTAAGTCTACCAACTCAGAAGCTGAACACCTGTGCCCATGACTGCTACTTCTCTCTTCAATGTGGTGGTGCTATGCCGCCATGTATAAAATATTATAGCTAAGATCTGGAGGTCGCTGTGTACGCCGCCCACGTCGGGTCAAACATTAAACGAAGTAAGGCCCAAAGCTTCGATTTTAAGTACAAAGTGCATCAACTGACGACGGAGGGAACAGAAAGAATGCATAGTACCTCGCCGTTGGTAAGAATTTGGAGTCTTTGCCGCAATGACACTGGAATATTTGCCCGAGGATGCGCGGTACTAAACTTGGCACCCAACGATTCATTCGAACGAAAGCCTGAGTGCTCAGTTGAAATGCCAAATTGGGCAGGCGAGAGCGTAACTTGCACACGACCCGACGAACCTTCGCCATCCTCTGAAGAGACAAAGTATGTGGGGGACTCTTGATTCCCTCCGCCGCATCATGCGGTGCTATTCATTTCTACCCCAAGCTTATAGTATCCCCGGCCCTGAAAGATGAGGTGAGTATCCAGACAAAGTTGAACCACAGTATTATTGATCAGCAGAGACATCCTAACTAAAGAATTGAGCCCTCAGGCTGTACTGCCTGGCTTTGGAAGCCCTCTGTGGTCTCACCTCAGTGGGTAGAGCGGGAGCCCGATTCCCCGTCGATGCGTGTGCAATGTGCTTTTTTTTCGTTGGGAAGTAGATGCACCATGGGTGAACTATTCACTGGCACTTCACAATCACCCAAGAATCGCGAACACCTTGAGAAAAGACAAGCACGGGCCTCAATACAAAGGAGAGAACGCACATGCATCCAAAGCGGAGCGGATAACCGGTGACGAAACCGGAACCGAGGTTCACATTTGCCGCCTATCCCAAGGCCGAAGTGCAGTTGTCGGGATCCCCGCCAGATCGATTTGAAGTATGTATATGCCGCGATTTTTAGAAGGCGTCGTCTTGATTCACCGCAAGCGGAGGTCTAGAGCAGTTGAAGGTTGAAAGAAATGTAACGCACTTTGCAGAGGTGGGAAATTGATTACGCGGCAGACATCGAACCATCTGAGTAAACATCCTGAACCCCAACGCCGCGTCAGCGATTGAATTAACGGAGTTTGTCAAGAAGAATCGACAGAGGAATCCAGTTTGTTCAGGCGGTAATTTGGGTAAGTGAATATTCCAATTTCCGATCGATAATTTAGCGAAGTACATTTCGACTGAGACGGAGTGAGGGAGCCGCCGTGAGAAGATGTCGTCGAGCCAAGGCGGAGAGTGCAGCAATGGAAAGGTGGACGTTGTGGAACAGATGCACTGCCCGGCGGGCCGGGTTCCGCATCATATCAACAACTCTTCTGTGATGATCTGTCACGCGTTACACCTAGCTTGCCTTTCTCCACCACCACGATTCACCAACGCGCCTGGCTGACTGACCGTCGGCGGCCTCACTCTGCCGGCACTACCTCTCCACCTCCGCTACTCGACTTGAGGGCCAATTCTACCGTCGGCGCCTCGTGTTGTAGTTGCTGTACTGTACTATTTCGACCAAGTGTTCAGGTGACGGGTGACAGGGGGTCATGAACTGAACACTTTTGGGGTATGTAACGGTGACGCCAGCCCAATGAACACCTTATTTTTTGGGGTCTTAAAAGTGCATAAAAGGTGTTTTCAAGCTCAACTAGTTTTGACAAAAAAAAAAGTAAAAACATCGCAGGAAATAACTAGTGCTCCTCCCAAGCAGGGCCCTGGTAACGACGAGCAACAAATTTCTTACGCTGACCACGGCCGAGAGCAAAAGGCTCTGAATCCACCTCCAAATCTGACTCCTCGTCTTCAGCATCAGACGCCTCGGCGTTCCCGGACCGAGCGACTCCCCCATCTTCACCCACGGTGAAGTTGGCTGCGATATCAGACCCACCCGAAGCCACGGCATCGGCGACAACGTCCAAAGGAACATCGCAGTCATCGTAAACGTTCGTGGGAAACACGGGCTCCTCAATCTCGCCACCCAAAATGACCGTGGAAGTGCTCGTTTGATTCAGAGCGTCGTAGAGGGTCGGGTTGGTGGTACGGAGTTCGCGAAGGGCAGCGAGAGCCGCAGGTGACGTCAGCGATGTTTGAGAAAGGTTCCAGTCACCGACGCGACACAACTCCCAGGCCTATGAAAGATAAGAAAAATAGACAGAGATATAATAAATAAAGAAACAGACCTTGGTCACCGTGTCGGGGTCGCTAAGGTCGTCGATAGCCTGTACAATCCAGCCCACAGATCTGTCGCGCAGTGTCCCGACGGTGGTATCGAGACGAATCTCGTGCGCAACCTTGCCGGCAGCAATCTGCGCCAGCACCTCCTCCACGATGTCGCGGTGGGCGGAGCGCTTGATGCTGAGCTTCAGGAGCCGTTGGATTCCGACATCCAACGGCTGCCACACACCGGTGCAACCGCCGGGAACGAAGAGAACCATGATATTTGAGTGGTGCTTCTTCATCCACGCCAGAAACTCCTTCGACCTATGCACCGACCAGCAATCTATCAACCAGATCGAGACCTGGGACTTTGGTAAACCGAGCTCGACCTTGGTGGCCTCGAAGTACGGCGCAATGATGTCGTCAACGAGAAGGTGCATGGTTTCGTGGTTAGACCAGTACGTTGATGTCCCGGAGGGAAGCATTGCGTACCCGAGCTCGACGGCCTCGTCGTACCGGCCCGCTTTCACCGACGGGCAGGACGCCATCTTCTTCCCGCTGAAGACTGCCTGGGTTGAAAGGATGCGCCCGCTCGCCGAGATTGACGGGACGAGCGTGAAGGCTCGTTTCTCCTCCTGTCCCACGCCCGCAACCTGCTTGGCGCCGCGCTGGGTCCAGGTGGAGCCGGTCCCCTGTTGGTAGACGATCTGGGTTTGGTCGGTGTTCACGCGCAAGGCCGCAGGGACAGCATAGTCGCGGATGACGTGAGCCTGGCGGAAGAACACCTCCTCGAGTATTTTTTCGTAGTCGTCAGGGAGTTTCTGGGCAGCTTTGGTGGTACGGCGCTCGCTCCAGCCGAGAGTATTGCGGAGATACCGCCGTGTGAACGATTCGGAGCAGCGGAATGTGCTGCCGTCCTTGCGGCGGCGGGTGAAGAGGTCCGGGAGGTGATGCCGCGAATGGATAGCAGCGTCAAGACGACTCCGGCACCGCGAAGGGAGGTGAGGTGGTCGTTGATCTTCTTGCGAGTCTCGGGGTACGGGTGCTAGACCGAGATTGATTAGAACCGGAATATAAACGGGGCGGGGAAACATACCAGTACGCCACAGCGAGTCGTTTTTCCACCCGGCGCATTCCCCTTCCCTCGCTCAACGTTCTGCAGCACACTCTCCTTCCACTTCGACGTTCCCCGCTTCCGCGCGTCAGGATCAATCCACCGCCCCACCACCTGCTCCGTCAAGCAGTAAAACTCCCGCATATTGATTTTACGTAGGTCGTTGCAGATGGCGCGGGGGCTCCATGGCCTCGACGCGCGACCCGCTGCGGCCTGGATTTGAGACCACAAGAGCGGGTGAAACCAGTTCGTAATCTTGGCATCGCGTTTCTTGTTCTTGTCCTTCAGCTTGCGGCCACAGGCCTTGTTCTTCTTGCGCTCGTCCTCTTTGAACTGGCGATGGGGACGCGAGAGCTCAGGAAGAAGGAGGGGGGGCGCAGTATCGTCGCGGTCCAGGAGATTAAGGCGTTTCTGAAATGGTAAAGGTCAGTAGCGAGATCAAGTCTTAGTATAGCAAGCTCACTCGTTTCTTTCCCGGGATCCAGCCGCTCGCAATCTTCTCGTCGCGGATACGATCGCGGTGCCGCCGCATACGCTCGTTGGCGTTGATACGTGCCGTCGCCAACTTATTCCGCGTCGCCAATTCCTCCTGCATTCGCACCGCATCCGCACGCTCTGCATACACCCTCGCCTCCTCCTCGAGGCGTTTAGCTCTCTGCGCCGCTGTCTCCACAGAGAAGTACGCCGAAATCTTGATTTTTGGTTTCCCTGCTGTCGCCGCAGTCGTAGACTGCGCTGGGGGAGTAGCGGTACGGTGACGACCAGGCAGAGAGCCGGCATTGTCGGAGTCTTCGCCGTCATCGGAGGAGTTTGACAAATCTTGAAGATCGGGCATGCCACTGGCAACTGAGGCGTTGTCAGAATCGTTGCCATCGTCCTGGAGGTCGGGAATATCGTCGAAGTTGTGGTGGGAGGTGGAGGGAGAGGGTAGATGTGGCGGAGAGTTAAGTGCATGGTCGCGGTCTATTGAAAAGGATTAAGATATAATTAAAATAACAATCAACTTCGCAAACGCACCTGGGGTAACTTGAGAGTCAGGCGGCAGTGGGGCGTCGTCTTCAGGACCCCAACTATACTCGTCTGCATCACCTACACCCTCCCCGCCACTGTCGCCGTCCGAATCCGAGCGGTATCCACCGCGCGGCCCAAAAACATCCCCAACAGGATTACGAGGCAGAGACGCACGAGGCGAGCCAAAAGAGGGTTGTGCTGGGGGCAGTGCATTGCCGGCGCTGCGTTTGTAGATACGCCGCTTTGCTGGGCTTGGATTTGGCGTTGGAGCATCGGGATCGCCTTTGGCTCGTTTCTTGGCAGTGGGACGGGCAGGAGAGATGATTTGTGGGGAGGAGGAGGCGGGGGAAGGGACAGTAAATGTGAATTTCGCGTTCCTGGTGGTGTGGCGGAGGAGTGGGATGGCGCGCTCACTGTCGGAGTCGTCGAAGTCGCTGTGCAGATTAGCCGAGGTGGCGGTGACGGGATCGGCCCGGTCGGACTCATCGGCCGAGTCTTCGTCTCCTGCAATCGCGAGCTGTCTCTCTCTCTCCAACTGGGACGATACTTGAGTTCAAGTCGGAATACAAACATAAAATAAACCCACCTGCTCCAAACATTGCCCACAAATCTTCAAGAAGACTTCCAACCGCGCATCAACAGAATTCTTGGGCTCGGCCAACGGGATGCTGGGGTCGACAAAATGCTGCTCCGCGTTGTCCACCAACATTCCGCAAGAAAACCCGTCCTCCTGCCGTCCAATAGGCAAGTTCTTGAGCCCCACTCCGCCAGATGTGTGCTGATTAAGCCACCACTGACACGCAGCTGCCATTTCTTCGGGAATCGCGCGCCCAAAGGAATCACCGTAACGGACGACACCTTCTGCTGGGGTCATGTCAAATATGACAGCAACCCAATGCGGCTCATCTGTTATCTCCCCAAGATGCGCTGAGGTGATTAGTGCCGCCCGATTCTGGACAATGTCGTCGCCAAGATCACGAATCCACCGCAAATCTTTCGCCGTCCAGTAAGTATCGGTGTCGGCAGCGCGGTAAGCGGCGAGAATCTTGGGAATGAGTGCCGTGCCCCAGGTCCGAATGTTCGACGTTAAGATAGGGCTGGTGTCGATTTTATAGCGCAAGAGCTCAAGCATGTCGTCCATCTGGGACCCCGACAACCAGTGAATTCCAAGAAAGCGCCAGAGGGTGTAGAACGGTTCTGAGTCAGAGAGCCCGGCTGGCTTGGAGCATCCCCACGGGACCATGGTGAGCATCAACATCGCCTGCTGCGCCAACGCTGACCGTTCTGGATTTTTTCTGCCCGCCTTCCTGTAGCTGCGAATCCAATCGTGGCATTTACTCCACGGTACGCGCGCATTGCGCTTGATATCAATGACCGCGACCCAGTACGTGAGGATCCACAGCGGGAAGTGAGTTTCGACGCCGCCGAGATGACTATACACGACAGATCGAGCCCCGTCCATCCACGCTTGACGGCTACAGGCCTGCAATTTGTGGACAGTCTTCATATCTGGAATAGGAAGACGCCGCACTCGAAGAAGAAGATCTTTGTCGCTGATGTCCGGGGCGACGCTACTGAAGTACTGGGTAGGTTTCGGCGCCTTGGAGTCCGGGTGCTCCAGGGGAAGCGTGAAGTCGAGCATTTTTGCGATGGAAAGGGAAGGGGATGGGAGAAGGACGAGTTCTAGCTCCTGCGGGACGGCGAAGACCGCCGCAGCAATTTTCCGAAGCATTGATGGTGCGGATGCCCATTTTTCACCCTTGCCAATCCACTCGGATATTCTGAAGGTATTGTCGGCGCTCATTGGGGGTGATTCGAGAAGGATGCAAATTTTGATTTCCGCCGTACATATCTATGTACTTACGCGTTCCAGTATAAAAAAATGGTGCCATTGCTCTCTCCCGAGCAACGTCGGAGTAGTGCGGTGGGTCATGCCTTGACCCTGAACCCGAACCTGAGCTCGGGCCAAAAACCTGACTCCTGAGCTCGACCCGAGGCAGGGTGCTTGGTTTTTAATTCAAATTGACAATTTTAACTGGCAGCATGAACACTTGGTAAGAGGTGACAAATATCGGCTGAGTTTGAACGCCTTACCTAGTGAACACCTATGGTGACGGGTGACATGGCGTGAACACTTGGTCGAAATAGTACAGTACTCAATGCTTATGCCACCGGTGCGGGCCACTCGTTTGTATATCGAGGAGCAGCGCTGACATGATTCTTTACGGTGAATGGCCCAGCCGTTCCATATGCCACACGGAATACGCCACCACTGAGGTTGTTTTGCCTCTAGTCTCGTTACGTTCAACGATACATAGGATTTCCATCGGGGAAGGAAAGGAGAGTACAACATGCATCGTGTACGTGATTAACTGGATTCAATTTACTGACATTTATCACTGGCTCGCTCGACCAACGATTCGCCCGCTGGACTGGTCCCTTGATGCAAGTGGAGGCTTGAAACTGCGTGGACATCTGACTCGAGCGGGACTTCGCTCGAGCGCAGATTTGGACTCGAGTGGCTCAAGCAAGGACCTTGCTCGAGCGCATATTTGGGCTCGAGGGGCGCTTGGATCGAGTGACTCGAGCGACGATGATACAATAGTCTTAGAGTGTCATTGAATTCAAATGTAGCTGTACAGTAGTGAAATATGGCGGAGCTCGAGCACCTCGAGCCGGCTCGAGCCGAATTCCCGTTGAGATGGCGGTCGCTCGAGAATAGGAGAGCAGGTGACAGATCGATGCTGCGCAGGAGGGGGGCAAGAGGGGGGCATCGAGATTGTCCAAGATTACACCGACCTCGGCGGGGGAAAGACTGAGGTCGGTTACGAAGCGCAGGTTGTGGATGCGCGCTGTACAGATGACAATAATGGCACCCAGTGGTCCAGGTGGGTCGAATGCGCGGATGGAGACGCTCGGTATGGCACTCCCCGCGCGCATAATAAGTAAGAGCAAAGCTCAGTAAGCCGTCGCGAAACTCCTTTTCATCAATTGTTGCCTCATGGGTCCTCGAACTTCCCGCTCGTACGCGCCTAACAAATCGGCGAAAGGGGTTGACAGACTCCAGAGGGCCTACGTGGGCGCATGACCAAGACCGCGAGCGGTGAGACCACGACGATGGGCCGCGTCCGGAATGCGGAAATCAGCGCAAGTAAGAGCCCCTCCATATCGCACTGCATGACGCGGCGCGTCGGGCGTGGGCTGAATTCCATGTCAATGGGTTTCAAGGGGAGGCATGCGGCGCGCAAAGCTAGCAAGGTCTTGAACGTTGCGATTGAGTGTGGCGTCAATATCGAATCGCAGACGCAGGGCATCGACACTGGCAACGAAGCGCGCAACCCGGGAGGCGAGGACGGCTCCACTCGTGGAGAGTGGAGAACGACTTTGCTGCAATGTCGGCCTCAGTTATTCCATGGCGGCCGAGATATGCCAGAGCGAGTTCATGGATGTGCTTTGAAATCGGCGCGAGGGTGAGAAGGTCGATGTCTGTGAGATGCTCAAAGAAAGACGTGGTGATAGGTGCAGAGGTAAATTTAGCCCTTGATTGGCGCCGGCAAGGCGCCCACGACAAAATCGAGGGCTAAAATTTACCTTCATCAGCCATTTGACCAAAATCTTGTCCCCTTTTGGACCTTGTCAGCTTGCCGACAAGCTCACAAGGCGAAAAGGGCTCAAAATTACACTCACAAAATGGGAACAGAGGTAGGATGAATCCTTTGAATGCCAGGGAACACCTATTTGACTAGCCTAGTGCATGCCTGACACGGTTATCTATTCCCAAATTCGAAATAAATGCACTTGTTCAGGGCCGAACTAGCGACCTTGTGAGATTGACCTCTAAGTTTGCGGCCTTTTCGTCTTTCGGTCTTTTTGCCCTTGTTTGGCCTTGTTCAACCTTGAACAAGCATCAAAAGTTTTGTGTCAAAAGTCTGATGTTGACTCAAACACCTCAGAGCGCGCGGACGGCGGTCGCTGATAATCTCGCTATAAATGACCACACGGAAGAAAGGGAAGAGCGAAAATCCAAGGGAACTAAAGTCGAAGTTTGTGTACGGTTGCCTGATACAGTTTGAAAAAGTTGGGGTTCCGCATCATAGGGCGAACTAATGACGAACTTGAACGAGTTCTGAGTTCATCCATTCATTACATTTTCTGCGGCCGGGTCCTCTCGGCATTACCATATGCGTCATTGCCCCGGCGTATACGCAGTGTCATTGCGGAAGATCAGCCCCGGTTTGCGCTGCGCCAAATCGAGCACCATCTCAGCAAAGTAGCTGTTCGCCTGCAGGTAATTTCAACATTGTCAGTCAGCGCCGTTGTGCATTTCAATGGGGCGAAGCAGGAAAGCGTACCCAGGCAAACCAAGACCGGGTGTAGTCCGTCGACGAGTAGATGGACTGTGACTCGTGGATGAGGCCGAGGCCCGCGGTGTTCTATGATAACAAATGAAGGTGTCCAATCGATATCGCCAAACAGAACATGGAATGGATAGAGAACATACGTTAGCAATGAGGTACAGCCTGTTCAAAATCTCCTCGTCGTCGTCCGTCCCGTAGATCGCAGAGATCTGCGACATGGGCCACGGGTGCCAGGCGTCAACGTGGGGGCCACTAAGAATTGAGTAAAGAGCAGCGAGGGTAAGAAACAGCAAATAAAGTGTACCCAGCCCCGCTAAAGTTCTTCCCCTGTGCAAAGTAGGGGTTGCCCCGGGAGAGCAGCACCTTGCGGGTCGCGACGTACGCGGGGTGCGTCTTGTCGAGAAGCCGAGATAGGGGAGCGAGAGCAGCGAGGGCACGTTTGCGTCATCCATCACATATCTGCTGCCCAGACCTACACCACTGAGTTGAAACAGTCTCGATTGTGACACCGCGGAAACGCACCGTTCGTCTCATACGCAAATATATTATCCACGAGCGTATTGGCCCAAACGGCATCGCTCACGCGTTTGCTCCACGTCGTCGCCTGGGTGCTGATGTTCTTCCCCTGACCCGACTTGGCCTGCCCGGACTGGGTGAGGATATCGTTCAGGTGCGACAGCTCGACGGACAACATCGCGTTGGCGGGCGTGAGGAACGCGAAGACGCTGAGGTCGTCGCTCGGGCGGTGGTGAGTGCCCACCATGCCGGTATACGCCTTCGGCTCGCCGTTCCCACCATTGTCCACCGCAGGGCTCAACGCGCCGTTCCCGCCGGTCCAGTTGTAGTATGAGATGAAGTTGAAGTTGGCGTCGAAGGAGCCCTGCGACTGCTCGTTGATGACGCGGAAGATTTGGTTCACCGCGGCGTACCCTGTTCAATAATCAATTCGCACTATTCATTCAAACTCATCCATCCATCGGATTGGGGAGGAAGGAGCAAAAGGGACGAGTCGGATAGGACGCACAGTTATCATTCATGAACGACGCATCCTTCGTCGCACCATAGTACGACCGCGAGAGCTTGAGGAAGCCGCAGAGCGAGTCGATCTCATACTGCACGAGGGTAGGTCACAAGCAGAAGGGCGAATAACGAAACCCACTTTGCACTCGAACACGGTCTGGTTGTTCACAGGGCTAAAAGACATACGGTTATTTATTTATTCTCCAAGGAGGATCAGGACGTACGGGTTGACGGTGACACCGACCGCATGGGAATTGAGGCTGGGAGCAAGCCCGGACTCGGGAGGAGGCTGGAAGGACCCGCAGTAGGGGTACTGGGAAACGTAGCGCGCCTCGTTGTTGATGACGGCCTTCATGAGCGTGGCGAGCGATGGGTCGACGGAAAGTAGGGGGACATAGGTCGCGAACTGAGGTCGCGGAATTAACGTTGAATGAAGGCGGAGTGTAAGGGGCCAGATACGAACCTGGTTGGCGGTGTCGCGCAACCACTGGGCGCTGGGATTTTGATTTTAGCGGAACTTTTGTGCGGATTATGTATGTAAAATGGGTTGCACGAACGTGATATCCTGCGTGGCGTGGGTTAGCAAGGCAGGAGGACAAGGGAAGTGAATATGGGCACACCCCAGTGATGATGAACGCGAGGTTCAGGGTCTGTGTTCGCGCGGGGCTATCTCAGTCGCCACAACTACAAACAAGGAACGAATACACACGGAGTTGAAGTATTTCACGGTCGTGTCTGCGTGCAGAACGTGGAAGAATGAGCGGTCGACAGGTCAACTGTGGAAGCACGTACCAAGGGTATTGGGGAAAGTGTTTTCAAACAGACGGGCAATATCGGGATCCTTGAGTCGCGCTTTCATATCCACAATAACTTTCTGCGACGCGTGAACGAGGGGGCGGCATTATGTACTGATAACACACCTCGACAGCCGAGCTATTAAAAGTGCGACATTCTGCACGTGGGGTGAGACTTCTGTTGACGGCGTGGAAGACGACGACGGACCGGGACTGGGACGCATGTACGGGAGCTTGAGAGGTCCCGATGAGGGGTTTCCCTGGGGGCTCTGCAAACAGGAAAGGCTCAAACCATACCCAAAAGAGTGGAAAGGAAAGAAATAATCGAACCTGCGAGTAGGTCGTGAAGTCGGGACACTGAGCACGCGCGCCCTCCGCGAGGGAAACAGCCAAAGCAACGACGGAAAAGGTGAGTTTCATGGCGGAGTGGTGGTAGTAGGGCGACGACGAGGTCCAGTTGTTCGCGCCCGCCTTTTATGCTTGGGCGGAGCACATGGTGACGCTCGGAAGCACACCGCGAGTCCACGGGGTCGTATACACAACCTGCTGACCCAGCGACTGGTCTGATCAAACAGGAGAACCACAAGGTGGATCAAGCGCGATTCTGTGGCTGAAGTTCAATTAAAATGTTCCAGTTCCTGCTGTCGAATCATATCGTGCAGCGCCGGGTTCAAGTGAAGAATAACAGGATCTATCGAGTCGGTCGCTCTGTGTGCTCTTGAAGCACGTCATTATCTGAATGAGACATGGCGGACATAAATAAGTATTGCTTCTCGTAATCGGCCTGTCTATCGCCGGAATTGCGGTGGTACTGTGAAACTGTGAAGCGAGTCCTTGGGGCTGCGAAATACTTTGGCAAGCCGCAATCGGCCCTCGGCACATTTGAATTATGCCTGCATTGGTTTATTCGCACCACTTTCCTTCAGTTGCAGATTGCAGATTCAAGGTCGGCCGACTCGGGGGACTGGTGGTCCACGACTCGGATAGCCGGGCGTGCATGGTTACTGGGTACGATCACCAGAAAAGGACAATCCTGAGACCCAGAGGATCGCGGCCAAATCGGATGGGCGAGTACTGCATACCGCAAGTTCGGAGGGTGATTATTACTTCGATCCGTGGACGGGAGGCACGTAGCGAATCAAAGAACTCCCGAATTCAGGATCGAATCCCTTGGCACGGAAGTTATTTGGATCCATTGACGATCGACAATAGCGTCGAAGGCCCACATTCCGCCGTAGTGCCTAACTTTGAAGGCTAGAGGTATGGCAGGGGATCAGATTAATGATCTTGCGGCTTTGGCTCAGCTTGGGCTTTGAAAATTCCCGATCCAGGTCAAGGCCAAGCCAGGTAAAAGTCGTGACTTTGGCCAAAGCCACGGCTGGTGGTAGGGATTTTAAAGACCAAGCCAAAAAGCGAGGGTTTTTTTGGCCTCAGGCCATTGAAAACAGAGCATTCGACCAATTCGATCAGGCAATCGAATCCATCGGATATTACGCTTCGTGTCGAGCGCATGCGGTCCCAAGAGTCTGAAGTTGTCCTTGCTTGCGGATTCTGCGTGAGATTGCGAGAATGGTTTCACGATGGGACTCGGAGGGAAGACCGATGACTCGTGGCGGGTTGCTGATGATCAGGCATGTCGTGATCCTTTCCCACCCTCTTGAAGTTCACTGTTCTTCCTTCCTTCCACCGTCAACCAACCGTCAACCACTTTCTTTCTGAGAATTTGACCGCCAAGATTTGAACTACAAATGGAGGAAGGCGATTCGGGAATATTGGAAAAACCTCTGGGCCCACTCGGCGGCTCGCACTGCATTGAAGAAGCAATCTTCGAACTCTCATTACATTCTTGTGGGCAGTATATAGTGTCTCATAAAGACACCATGATGTTTTTTTGCCAAGTAAGTTACATCACATTTTTTTCCGGCGGGATTGAACATTGTGTTTTTCCATACACACATCAAAATGATTGTGTTTTTTCTTCTCGCAGTGCTTTCATATCGCGTTTCCCCCCCCGAACATCTGGTTGATTGTTGCGGAAACCTTAAAATTGTTGTACATTGTGAAAATTTATTTATGAGACACAATGTGTGCCATACATTCTCACGCAAGAAGGGTTCTGACATGACGCGGCGATTCAACGGAAATTGAGACCCGGAAGCTCGGGCGCCCGAGAAAGTAAGAAGTGCCGTCATGGGTCAGCGAACGAAATTAATCACCGACTGCGCAACGGGTTATAAAGGATCGGCGTGCGACACTGCCAAGAACTCCCCATAAAATGCTCCCCGTCCTCCTCCTCTCCGCAGCATTCGGTTTCATGTGCTCCAACGCTCAGGGAATAAATCCGAGGTGAGTTTACGTTCGTAAAGAGACATAAGCCGGGGAATACGAGTGTGGTGTCCATAGATATACTATGTCGGAGTGCGACGGGGACTTCTGCGATGGCGCACACTCGCATAGCAGTAAGTACATCCGCTGGCTGCACAAATAATCGTCGCACTGAAAGCCTTTGCCCCAGGATCTCAAACGAGCGGCGGACCCGCACCGACAAGGTCTTCGGCGACACTGAAGGGCGGCTCCTCGCCAAAGCAAGCCACGGTCATTGCACTCGCAGTAGTTCTGAGCCTCGTGGTTCTAGGTGCCATTGTGTTCGTTATCTGGTGGAAATGCGTGCGACGACGGCGCCGTGGATATGCGGGCACCCAGCCGTACATCGACACAGATCCCCACCCAGCGCCCACGGCGGACCACGGCGGAATAACAATCGATGCGGCCCCGCCATATGTGCTTCCCGCTGTAGACCCATTCCCCTTCATGAAAGCACCTCGGACGGCTGATTTACACGCGGAGGGTGGGAATAGGGTTCAAAACATAGCGGAGAAGAGAGCGTCCGATATGGGTCCACCGAGCTATCCATCGATGGAGACCGGACTAAGATAGTCAGAGAACCTCACCGTAGTCAAGAAATTAGGGGTGAAATATACGTGGTTCGAACCACCCCTGGATGATTTCCGAGCAAGAAGCGTCCAATTGTTACACTCTTGGTTGAACTCAGACCCAACGAAAAGTCAATGCTGACAGCAGCCGTGCACGCGGCTTGAAAGTTTGGGTGATGGGTCTCGAGGTAGGTTCAACGACGGCGGAAGCATTCGTAGCCGCGATTTGACGCAGTGCCGTCCAAGGCCATTAGTGTGAAATGAAGGGAACGAGTCGCGTGTGGCGGTGGAGGCTCAACGCAATGAATCATCCTTCAACTCAGAATCTAGATGCATTCGGAAGTCGGATACAGGGTATATTTGCCGCCTGCCAAGCAAGCACACCGGAGGTGGTAGGAGTTATGGTGTCCAGAGCACAGAGGATACTAACAGCAGGGCAACGTCCCGAATCCACAATTTCAAAGGCAGCACGAGGACGGAAAGAGCCCGAGCGTGAGCCAGCGCCAGACTTTTTGAGGATAAACTCGGTCCGCGTTGAGGATGTAAATTCTGGAAGTAGCACGGGATTCGAAAACCTATTGCGGTGGCGTGGATACCCTGCAGAAGAGGTAAAATCCCTAACCCACCAAAATATTGAGTGCATTTCTGACGAGGCCAGCCGAGGAACAGAGTACGAAGGGCCTTCGAAGATCAGCGGTGATCATCCCGTTAACCTGCGTGTCTTTACTGGCAGTACTAATATGACGGCGGGCTGAGGGTTCGAATCCCTTTGAAGGCATGTGAGTCGCGCTTTGTTTTTTCCTACATTGTTTTGTGCCTTTCGATGAACTAATCATTGTGGTCTTTGCGTGAACACTTTCAGGGACGGACGACTGACGGCCAACGTTTGGGCACTCTTTGCTTCAAGGACAAGATTCTCTTTGAGCAAGGTGTCGAGCGCCGGCGGCGGTGGTTAGAGGCTGATACCTGCAGACGCTAAAATCGCAGTACACCGGCTGTACAATGGTTCCATGCCCAGCCATTTTACTGGAGTTTCTTGCGACGATTTCCCTAAATGCCAGTCATAACTTTCCAATTTCAGTGGTAATTTGAAGACCTCAATGTTTACCTAGTGTCCACAAATTATTCTCGCTTCCCGAGAAACGCGTCAAGTCCAGGACGGGTGGCAAGGGACTCGGAATTGACGGAGAGCTTATTCTGTAACGAACAATCACCTTACCAAGAGCCCATGATCCCTGACACTAGAACCAGACAGTAGTATGATCCCCAGCGTTAAAGTGGCCGATGAATGAAGTCTCTTGAGTATCAACGTGGTATCGGGAAGGAAAAGGTCTCGAAGGGAAGATGAGCAAGTGCGTGAGGAGCAGGGCATATGGGAGGACGTACGCGTTCGGCGTAAGGAAATTAAGTGGTTAACGTTGGCTGGGCACGACGTCAACATCAGCCCTGTGCTTAAGTGCCCGCAGGCAAGGGGCGCCGACGGGGGGTTTGATGATGCGGTAGTGCCCGATCGCGAGGCGGGGACTTAATTCTACATACCTACCAGCCGTTGCTTACCTGATATCGAGAGATTCGATATCACGCGCGACGGGGACTAGAATGGGGGGCATCAGCAGATAGAATCGAAGCCGTGAGCGCAGAAGGGTACGCAGCGCCATAGAAGAGATCCACGCCCACACTCGCATCGCGATGCTGGAGCCGAAGGGTGCAGCGTACTGTAGCGGGTAATTTCATCGCCTTAGCACAGCCCGCCGAAATACTGTATCGATCTGTAGGGGAGCAACGGTCACGGTAACGGACCGCTGGTTGCGTTGCTTCCGTCACGGTAACGGCGGGACTGGTTGCCTAAAAAAATCGTGACAATGTTGAAAGAAAAATAAGAGAATAATCTGTGGTTAAAGGTAGGTCGGAACAGCCGTGAAACCGCGTTGTAGGCCTCAGCAACACTGGATAAACACTGAAGATCATCGGTTTTCAACTACAAAATTGTTGTTCCGTTGCCTTCACAAGCAACGGTCACGCTCACGGTGCCCTCCGTTGCCTGAAAAAGAGGCAACGGGTTCGTCACGGTCGCTGGGCCGTTGCTCCCCTACAGATTGATACAGTAGGAGGAGTCCAGTAAGGCGAGAGTCAAGGACGTCGGTGGAACGGGAAGGAATGTGAGGCAGCGCGGCAAGGAGGAAGAGTAGCACAGAAATCGGCAGACGGTGCGTCAAACTGCGTAACCAGGATCCATCACCACTGTGCGCGAGGACAGCAAAACGTCAGCAGGGTGTGGGATGGTGCCAGTTGATGGCAAAAGAGTTCCGATAGCCGAGATTTGCCGCAGTTTGTCACCGGCCTTTGCCCAACCTTTGCCGTTAGCGGCGCGGCGGCCCGCTTCTTAATCTCGACCGTCATGACCAATTTTTGCTTTGGGTCGGCCTCTGTAGGAACTCTACTGAGGGTGGTTACGATTGCATTTTCTTGGCTTGCCGCTAAACGTCCGCCCAATGCGAGCTCTAAAATCTGTCAGGTATTTCTGGAACTATTTGGCCATTCTAGACTTCTAGTTACTGACACTTCCATTCTGACCACGCCTAGCTCCGGTGAATTCTGAATGTGCTAACTCCTCGACATAGGACGCTAAGCGCGGTTCCGGTCGGCGAATGCAGGCCGCACAACTTGTTTCATCTTTCCAATCAGGACGATCTGCCTATTACTACTGACTGGGATACACGGGTGGGAATAACTATATCTCTCTCACTTCCAATGCTTCATCCTTTTCCCCTCCTCGATCACTTGGTTCCCTCCATGCTGCTCGGCGCAATATTACTGTAGGTTCCTCGAATCAGCCTTGGCTCCAACTGCATCTCGCCCACAGGCTGACCGTCGGTACGGGGGCTTTCGTTGTCCTGGACCCAGGGAGCCCACATGCGTCCGAAAGTCTAATGACAGTGCAATGGGTCGCGAACGCGAATGAAGAGTAAGTTTCTCGGTATTCTATCCCTGCTGTGACTCTAATTGATACAGCCCGTCCGTGTTCAATATTGAACTTTACAGTCCCACTTTTGTGCGCGTTTCCCTCTTTACCGACGTGGTATCTGGGTTCATTCGATTGTAGAATTCAGTCAACCTACTTGGGCAGCATGTGCCCACAAGTGCGAACGAATTCACCGTCACATTCCCGCCGCTCCCCGCGAGGTGAGCTCACTGGTACTTCGAGTCCCCAAATCAACTTGACCCGGTTGCCAGCAACGACTATATTTTCTGGTTCGTCAATCCCGCGAACGCCTCTAACGTCTACGCGAACAGCGTGTCGTTTAGCGTCGTGGCTGCTGCGCAGAAATCTACTGCCCAGGGCACGACCTCAAGCCCAACCAAGGCCGCTTCGCCACCAACCACCGCAGGTCCACCTCCTCCGAGTACGCCTCTCCCTGGGCATTCACTGTTAGTACCCACCCTTGTCACCACCGCCCTTATCACCTCCACCCTCATCACTGCCACGGCGCGCCACAGGACATCACCGTTAGGCACATCAACCGCGCCTCTATCCACACCCTTCAGTACCCCGACATCGCTGTTAAGCTCCCCATCTGGCGTCCCTGGCAGTTCACAATCTCCGCCGCTGTCACAATCTGTGCAATTAAGCTCGGGGCTGAGCGGGGAGGTAATTCAGCCGCCGCCGACCCTTGCCGCCGCAGTGCAGTCTTCAAAGTGATTCAGCTCTGTCCTTCCTGAGCCTCAACCTGACTCACTGATCCAGAAAACCGACATCTGCCGGCGTCATCGCAGGCTCCGTTATCGGCGTGGTAGTTTTACTCGTCCTTTTTGCCTTGGTTCTACTTCGCCTGCGAAGCGCTCGTCGAAGAGAGGACCCAGAGCTTCGGCCCCACGGGTACCCTGCCACCCTACGCGATGAAGAACCAAGCTTCCGGGACCCAGCCACCAACGAGAAAACAGATCCCATCCCGAGTAGCACTTCCCGCAGTGCGAGTTTCGATGGAGAGGGCACGCGCTGGGCGGCGTTGACGGCGCAGTCGCGTACGGTACAGGAGCAGCCCGCGGCGCTCAATAACAACGACCATGACGGTAGAGAAGAGCCGATTCACCGGAACGCTACTCTTCGGGCGCATGTCGAGACTTTTGAGCGGGAGATGCAGTCGCAGCACCATCCGCCCCCAGGATATCTGGACTGAGTCGAGTCGGGTTTCGGGTGATCAGGATTGTGACAGACATAACAGACGCGGGCATCGCAAGCCGCACACTTTCGTTTAATTGATACACGCACTACATGCACTCTCATTCAATTGTATTTCTTCTTTGGGTCTTGGGTAAAAACTAATGGAAGAACTCGGAGCCCGCGTTATAAACCAACCTCTTCATGCAGAAATTAAGGTTGATGCTGGAGAAACAACATTCGGCCGGGTACCGCCCGAATACTGAACAATGTATGCAAATAATCGGCAGAGGATTGAGACCATAACTAGCCTCCCTGTCTCGAGCGTTGACATTGAACGAAATAAATAAGGGAAGATCGCATCACTCGGCGTCGATCCATCAACATTTCGGATCGACGTTGCCGATCCCTGCACACATCGAATATCACTTAGTATATATGACAACCGGGAACGTCCTCAAGGAACTATTCGGGTGTTCGGTCGTGTCGCAGTCGTCGCCGCGACGAAGAGTTCCTTAAGCTTAATTTTAATAAAGCCTCAAAACTCCGACGCACGGCAGACGCCGGATCACCTGTAACAAATGATTGCCGAGTGCGTTGACTTTTCTCCTCCTTTTCTGTTGCAAGATAGTCACCACAACGGATGGCGATGAACAAGAGCGACATAAGGCACATGGCTCCCGTTTGAACACGCCGCAACATCCACGGAAGCGGCTCAGCTCAGAATGCATCTCAACCCTGCAAACGGAATCGAGAAAATGTTTGATATCTCAAGACGGCTAACGATGGGGAGCTTTGGCTGTGGCATGCATCGCTGTGGTTCAATTGATCGCAATCCACACTCGGATGAGTTTGATAAGAATCTGACGTGAGTTAGCCTTGACGTGACCTGTTGACCTGACTGACTCTTGGACATCCAAATGACTGGCCAGGGTTGACTAATTTCTGCGCCCAGGATGGTTTACTGTGTAACAATGCAGCGTTCTGGTCGCCGAAAATCTCAAATCACATCACCGCCAGGGTGATGGATAAATTATTGCTTCTCCCGTTTCACATCGTTTTCTCACAAACCTGCCACAATTAAGTATCCTTCAAAATCTGGCCGAGATCAGGCTTCAAATACTCCCGACGAGCTCCTCACGGAGGATCAGCGCCGTGTCTAAATTGGTCACTAAGAGTCGACCAAGATTGATAGCGCGAGCGGATTTTTTACACAGCCGACCCGGTCGAGGAATTCCTCCGACCTACAAAGTACCGCTAATCCCTAGCCCAAGACGCACCATTCCGTCCTTCTACCCACCACACTGCCTATGGCATTTCATGACTCTCCACCCCCGCTTACCCCGACCCCGCGCGATGACTTCCGCTTCCGTATGTCCCCGAATGAGTACACTGGTGATGACGGTGTGTTTCAATATATAGAAGAAACCGCACCCACTACTGAATATCTCGAGGCCTTTTTCTACTCCACAGCGCAATTGCTGTCGGCGCATCGCACGATTCCAGCGAACGATACCCGCCTCCACGATGTCATCCTCACACTCGAGAGGTGGTGTTTGACATAATTCTCGCCTGGACCGCCAACACACTACATGGTCCACGCGTCCTTTGGGTCCATGGCCAGCCCGGGTCTGGGAAATCCGCCATATCGCAAACAGTCGCCGAGTATTGTGCTCAAACTGGGCAACTCGGCGCTACTTTTTTCTTCTCGCATGGGCAGGGCGACCTCAGCGATGGCCGGGCGCTCTTCCCCACAATTGCATACAAGCTCGCCGGCGCCATCCCGGAGCTGCGGGCCCCATTATCCCGTGCAATCCAGTTATCATCCTCGGTTCTTGGCCAGCCACTCGAAGTGCAGGTCAAAAAGCTCATCGTTGAGCCATTCAAGAGTGCAATTCGCCACTTCGCCTCCCCTGTGCTCATCGTGATTGATGCTCTGGACGCCTGCGATGGGCCCGAGATGCAGCATCGCATTTTGACGCTGCTCGCCCAGCTTATAATCGTTCACCATCTCCCACTGTGTTTCCTCCTAACCAGTCGCCCAACACCACACCTTCACGCCACGTTCGACAGCCCCGTGTTCCGCAAACTCACCACGCGCATCTTCCTTGACAACTTCACTTCCAACGCTGACGTCCGGCACTTCCTACGCAGTGAATTCTCGCGTACCCATCGCCAACTCCAAAATTCGACGATGCTGGGAATCCCGGACCCATGGCCGCCTGAAGCTGTTATCGAACTGATCGTGCAAAAGTCCGGCGGCCAGTTCCTTTACCCCGCGACCGTCCTCAAATATGTCAATGACGGCGCGGAAAACCCAGACGAGCGTCTGAGGGAGGTTGTCCTCGCCGCCGTATCCTCGGCGTCCGCATCTGCAGCCTTCACACCCACCGACCAGCTGTACCACCACATCCTCTCCTCGCACCCTGATCCAGCCGCTCTTCTGCGCATTTTAGGGTCGTTGGTCGTCCTGTACGCGCCGTTATCGGAACGGGATTTGGAGATGCTGATTGGGGTGAGCGCGGGTGCGGTACTGGGCACACTCCACGGCATGCGCGCTCTCGTTGACGTTCCGGACCCCGATCCCACAACAGTCTCTCCACATAGAGTCCGTATCCCTCAAGAGTCCACGGCCGAATTCCTGGTCGACATCCACCGGTCCCTGATGTTCTGGATCGAGCGGGGAAAGTACCACGCGATGATGGTGCGGGGGTGTATACGCTACCTCCTGGCCATGGACAGCGCTGAATATATTGATCTGTGCGGTCTTAATCTTCAATCACCCTGAGCATATAACTCACACTGATCCCGGTAGTTCCTCCTACCAATACGTGCGCCGAAAATGGATTCGCCATTTGGCGCAGGCGACTCCGTCTCCGGAGCTCCTCGACGACTTGTGCGAGTTGCGATTCCTGTACTCGCGCGTGTCGTCCGAGGTTCAGGTGGTGGTGGCATGGTTGAAGGTTCGTTCGCGTTCCCGCCCTCTGTCTACGTACCGGGCGTTCTGACTGATTGCTGATTCTGGATGGAGCGATAGGGCATCCCAAATTTATCGCACGATGTTCTGGAGCTGTGGCAGAGTTGGGAGACCCAGCTTCATCCCGAGATGCCATTTTATGTCCCGTGAAAATCCGCTGACTCGCATCGCTTCCATCTGCAGATAACAGCGCACGTTGGAACCCTTTGGTATTTCCACCTGCGAACGACTTTCAGGATCGTCCATCCGATTATTTAGCGTACACACCAATTATCGATTTCCCAACTCCGTTGCCTGTGAATGCGAATATATACGTTCCAGAGCAAAAAGAGAATACTAGATTTCTGTGATCACTGGCGAGTGGAAATCTAGTTTCGTCGATCGTTAGACATAGAGACACGGAGATTGTTCGTGTCGCTCGTGAGCGTCGGATGTCGCGAAGCTTGAGAAAAGGTCACTGACGCGGATGAAAGGTTGTGAACCGGGATTATGCTGCGTTGCAGGTCATCGGGAGAGGATGAAAGGCCTCGGGATGAAGGTGTCAAGTGCATTTCAGTAACGGAACGCGAAAAAAAAATAGCCGACTATGTGCCCGGGCAAAACAATATGCTGTAGCTCGCGGAGAACGCCGCAGATCAGCAGAGAGAGGTCAATCTATGGGGTGAACAGCGGCCAAAGACTCTGCGAGAGCTCAGGAGTGGTGTTCCGCACCTCCGAGCACACAGAGATTGGCAGGGTCATCTCAGGCTAGGGCTCCAACCGTTTATTTACCGTTTACAGATTTCCGCAAACTAAACGGAAACGGTACATAAACCGTTTAAAAACTGTTTAAAACTGTTTTAAATGGTAGATTTTGTTGCATTTTTCTTCTGTGACTTTGAAGTGTTCATGGTGTTGAAATAAATCCTGGGTGGTTCCGCAATTAGGTCTGTGTGGTATGTTCATCATTTATTAGCCACAACTATAAATCCTTGGAAGTTGAAAGGAGATCATCGCAGGCAGTGAGCAAGTTCGACACGAGCTGATCAGTTGAAAATGTTGGCTAAAGCTGGAACTGAATCAGACACTTTCAGCAGGGTTGATTATGCATATATCAGGATGCCATTCAGTGGTACAACATACTGGTGCCCCACATGTCATGCCATCCAGCTTGAATTCAAACCGCGCTGATCTGCCGGAGGTTGCCGGCCAGGTCTTACGGCCAAGAATGCACTTGATGAGAGTTTCATATTCATTTATACTATTGTGGGATGGTAAAAATTACCCTCCAGGAAGCTTCATGGATGCCAAAACTTACCTCTATTCCTCCAAAATTTGCCTCCCTATGAACAACCGTTTACCGTTTATTTACCGTTTAGTTACCGTTTGCAGTCATCCGTAAACTAAACGGTAAATTTAAACGGTTAAACAGTAAATAAACAGAAGTAAACGGAAACGGTTGGAGCCCTATCTCAGGCTCGCGGTGAATCGACCTTCCCTAAGCGCTGGAAGTGTTCTTCGCCGCAGGTGTGGCAACGAGGTTACACGTCAAGCAACGGTACGCACAGTTTTAACGAATAATATCGAGAGTGGGGAGCGAGGCGCAAATCGATTGTGGTGGTCAAGAGCAAGAAGTACATTGGCACTGTGTGGCAACGGCGTCCGAAATTCGGATCGAGCGGGCCGCCGTTGTTGCTTTCGACCGAGACAGATTCAATGGGAAGGAACTTGAGAGACGTATTAAATTCGACTGCCACGCTCGTGATACCTTTCCCACTTGAAGGATTGCAATCCAGGAGCCGCGTAAAACCCGTCTTTATTTATTGCCCACCCCTTCTGACCTTCAACAACTTGAACCCCGGGCCCAACCCGGACCTTCCACCTTCCTCCCCCTCTATCCACATTTTGCAAACATCGGCTGTTTAATCGTCTCAGGTTCCAGTGAGCCGCGAAGTTTGTGACGGGGGAGGTCCGAATTTGAAGCGCTCAACGGAGAGGGTCGGGATAGCCCAAGAATGCCGGACCATCCTTGAACTCGCGCTCAGATTCTGGTTGTGGTAAAACACTGACACTCAGGGGTTATCTAGGTCGCCCGCATGGCCTTTGACCGCCAAGATCGCTGTCTCGGGGACCACCGCGGCCTTTGCGATATCACCGCCTCGCGGCCCTCGCCATCTGCCAGTGTGGTGGCAGCGACGTCAACCATGCCCATATTATCAAGGAATGAGCCAAGAGTCTCTGAAAACAATGCTTAGGCCACCAGGGAATTGCCTGCTCGCTGCGCAAAAATCAATGGTAAACCGTTTGAAAAACGGCTTTCAAACTGTTTGCTTAATCAAATGGAAATAAAAACGGTCTACAACACGCGAGGTACGAGCAAGATATGTTGTAGCGTCTGTCTACGAGAGACTGGTTTGAAACGGTTTTCAGACAAAAATGGTTGGAGCCTTGAACATCCGGCCTCCGTTTCCAGAGTGTAACACAGCAGAGAGCCGGGAATTGTGATGACAGAGACATGGACCGTATCAGAACGCCTCCATCCGGCCCTCAAGCTCGTCAAGCTCTGCCTTTGTGCCGCGGTACTTCGTGTCGATTTCCTGGGACTGGTAAGAAATTCCTATACATAGAGAAGTAGAGTTGCCTCGACGGAGGACATACCTCACACTTGGTCTCCCATTTATCCCGCTCCTGCTGCGCCGCCATCGCCTGCCGCTCCGCCTTCACATCCCGCGCTCGTACGCTACTTCACACAAACTGAATTAATACACTATCTAATATAGGAGCCTACACGCAACTTTCTCCATCGCCTCACGCAAGGGGTTCTCCGTGTTCTCAAGTGCGTCCTCGGACGTATCGAGCTTGACTCGTAGACTTTTGATATCTTTATGTTTCTCGAGTAGTGTCTGCTCGAGCTGCTTAGCCTTACTCTCGGCGGCCTCAGCACGCTCAATAGCGGTGTTTGCATCTGCGCGCAACTGGAAGAGTCTATGGTGGGTCGTTAATGCTTCACCGCCTGTCAATGAATTACATTTCAACGACGCACCTCTCGTAGCTCAACTCCACTGTGTCGGCCATTTAATCTCTGTGAGGTGAGGCCTAGGTAGTGGTTACGGTGCCAAGGATGTGGAAAGCGAGGCAAGAGCGGCAGCTGATCCTGTCCCATCATTCGAATCGTCGAATAAAAGTTGGGTGATTAATATTAGTTCGACCTCCGAGTGGCGTTGAATCCCTAGGAACGTTCAGTGTACCCGATGCTTGGGAGGACTGCGTCTGCCGCGTCTGGTGAACTTCGGTGCGCATCCGGTCAATCCTCTCGCGCTCAGCAGCAAGAACGTTCTGGATTGCGGCTATTTCGTCTGGAAGAGGCGTCTCATTGCTGGATAGGAGGCAGTCCAATTTAAGACATTTGGGTAGGTTGATAGACTCCATAGATTGGTGCGAAAGGCTTGAGATGCAGGATTGAGTGACGCAAATTACAGAGGGTAATTTTCGGCTTACAAAGGGTGGTGGAAGAGAGGAAAAGGAGCCTTGATTCCAGACGATCGAAAGCCTCGATCACGATCGGGAAACTGTATTCGACTTGATGAAGTGCGAGAGATATGATGCTTGGCCGGGGTGCACGGGGAGCGCCACGGAATATCCCACTTTTCTCAAATAATCGCATATGCTCTTGGCAAGATGGGCCTGATTAGTCTCAGCGCCAGCCTGCCATGACATCCCAATATGGGAACCCTGTCATGACAGTCTGGGTCCCAACCGGCTAATTAGCCGTACCCTTGCGCTATGATTTTCGTGATTTAGCTACCCTAGTTCTCCCATTTGTGCACACATATTGGCCAAAGTTTGTAGGGATGAATTCACTTAAAATCAATCAGAGGACTTTTGCTCACTCAGAGTTATGTTCCCACGAGTGCAACGCTGTGCAACGTTGTCGCAGAGAGCTCGAACATTTCTGGGTGGCAGTGCTGGCAGGTGTGATGAACTTTTGATGGTTGTTTTGGCGTGTGGGAAAAAACCATAGCGCAAGGGTGCGGCTAATACGCCGGCTAGGACCCAGACTGTCATGACAGGGTTCCCATATTGGGATGTCATGGCAGGCTGGCGCTGAGACTAGGGCCTGATAAATCTTTTCCGGTGCGAAGACTGGGCCTCCCTCCTCAGTGTCGGCACTGTCATCTTCGGCATCACATGGGAGAAGCGAAGCTGAAGGTCAAGTTTTGTGAGTTGGGATTGTGTTCAATTCAGACTGGAAAAAATGCTCGATAATAAAATATATGCAAGTACAAGTGCTCGTCTATGCAGGCTGGTCATGAATCGGACTCTTCCTCCTCGCTCCCCGCCTTCTTAACATGTCCGTTGCCGTTAACATGCCCATTCTCATGCACATGCCCGTTTGCCCCATTAACAGCCTCCGCGACCTCCCTCTCCGCCGCGGCCTCTGCCGCCCTCCTCAACGCCGCCTCCTTCCTCCTCCGCTGCTTCAGCTCATCCATCTCCTTCTTCTCCTTCTCCTGCGCCTCAATCCACGCCCCGATCCCCTCCAACGCACCCTCCGGATCGTTTTTGCTGCTCAGGAGATACCCTTGCAGCTGCGCAATAGAGTACCGTCCCGAGGGAATCACTGCGGCAAAGTCCTTCGCCAGAGCGGCCAGCGCAGGAGCGGAGAGCCGTACGCCGGTTGTCTTAGAGAAGTAGCAGCCAATGCTAGGTCCGAGCTCTGGGACGCTGTCTTCGTTGAATGGGTAGAAGCGGTCGAACATCTGCTCCAGCTGTTCGTTGGTGGCTAGGCCGTATTGGATCTGGGAGGTTTGGTCAATTCGTGAGTGAAGCGTCCAATTCCAGAAACCGACCTTGAGATCCATGCGACCAGGTCGGATGAGTGCTGCGATGATTTAAAAACCAGAGTTTACATCAAGAAGCTAAAACGAAGCAGAAACGCACCAGGGTCCAATTGTTCAATATGGTTTGTCTACACACGAATTGGAATTGAGCCTTACACGACGAGAAAGATTCATGAAATCATACCGTAGCAAAAGTCAACCGTCCTTCCTCGCTAGCAACAGAGTCCAGAACGTTGAGCAGGCCAGCAAGTGTCACCTGTGACCGCGGAGGGATGGGCTCCTTGGGGATCACATTGCCTTTGGCGTCTAGGAGCGGTTCGTCATCATCTTCCTCGCGAGAGGGGAAGGCACAGTCGATATCCTGAGAGGTGTCTGAGTTCCGTTCGGCTGATGTGTGAATGGGACGAACCTCGACAAGTAGGATACAGCGCGAGGGTGTGTCGCGTATGAGGCGGCCGAGAGTGTAGTCGTCGATTCTATCGAACGCAAAGGCATGAGCCGACGACGTGGTCAGAGATTGTTGAGCTTACCCAGGAGCAGCAAGTGAGATGAAGTAGATTTCGAGCCCGAGCTCGCCGGCCAAAGCGTGAATGGTCGAAGATTTACCGGTGCCGGGTTCCTGTTGTGAAAGCGTAAGCCGCGTTCCCAGACGTGCAATAAATACTTACACCATAGAGGAGATATCCTGGAGAAGAAGATTCAGAACGAGTTCAACGACCAGAGAATGATACATACCACGTCGATGGGGGACACCAGCAAAGGTATACCATTCTTCGCTTGCCAGAAACTCCCTCGCATCCGCCAAAATGAGCTCCTTAATCCCTCCAGGAAGAATCAGTGTCGAGAAGGCGCGCCGGTTCTTCGTCACCGCGCGCGCCCAGCTGCCATAATTATCCGTAAGATGCACCGTGACGCGCGAGATTGAGGCGTTGGTGTAGTGTACGCGGGCGGCCTCGATGAACTGTCCGAGAACGGCCTTGTCGCAGGAGTGCAGCAGAATGTTGATGCTGCCACCGGTGGTACGGCCGTTTCCGTCCTGCGCACCATTATAAAGGCGTCAGTGAATTGGAGGGCGGGAAATACGCGGGATGGAATGCACCTCATAACCAACAACGAACTCAACCTGCATCCAGTGTCCACGCCACCGGAGGCGTTGCTTCGTGTTCGATGAGGGGACGTATCGCACCAGCTGCTTGGCGTCCTCGCGATTCCAGCCAGCGTCTGTTTGTTTCGTGGATATCGTGAATTCGTTGGCGTCGGCCATAACGTTCTCGGATTGAAGATAATCGAGAACCCAGTCATAGCTGAAATCGGCCTGGTTGAAGTGACCGACAATTAGAGATTGGGACTATGAAAGACGAATGAGATTAACGATGAATGAATAAACACGGTAGACGTACCCAGTCAAAATCCTGTTTTGGTGGCGGCTGGGGCGAACTGCGATAAAAGGTCCGCGATTCTTGAACGAATTCGTCCAGAACGCTCCGGTTCCGGCTCCACACCTGCAAAGTGAGCGACGAGCCGCCCTCCGTCTCGTCCTTGCTGATCGTAATCCAATGCTTGCCTCGCCAGTGGAAGAGTTCCGGTTCGCTATTGCTTGGTTCATACACCGCATCTGGATAACCATCCCCGCCACCGCCGATGGCAAGGTCGCGGTTTGCCATTTTCTCCGCGTCGCGAGCGACAACACGGAAGGTCCGAGAGTGATTCCAGACTTTGTGGTGGTCGATGTAGGCGGAAACCCATTCATATGAGAGCTCTCCTTGTTTGAACGACGCCTGGATCAAGTTAATTTACGCTGGTGCACATCGCAGAAAATAAACTGGCAGTACCTTGACAAGGAAAACTGAATAGCGGATTGGCTTGATTAGTTCTGGGTGATAAGCACAAAATAGGAAATTATTGAACGCACAGCTATTGACCGTCGAAACCATCTTAGCGCCGGCCACGCGGCCCCTGACAACCACGCATGGGGTTAAAGAAAAAATGAGCGCGACAGCGGAAAAGGACCCACGTCTCGACGATGGTACCCAAGAAGATGAATCTCAGGAGTTCAGAGACTTGTGGGTTGCCCAAGAAGCGCTTGACCAACAGAACGAGGGCCTTGAGTACTTGTTTCCATGACCGCCCAGATTGTGTTTTGACGCGACGCAGGGCGCGGATGAGTGCTCGGGCGCCCGCCATGGTGGTGAGAGGAGGGAAGAGGAGGGGTGGAAGTCAATGGGACCTTGCCACTGAATGCAGCCCTTGATAAACCCTTGGACACCCCTGACGCACGTCGCGCTTGACGTTAGCTGACTCGGGGAGGACAGGGCTGACTCGGCGGTGGAATCGGGATGAAAGGTAGGAGACAGACTGTTAGCGAGTCATCAGAGAAACTGCGCGCCGTTGCGCCAGCAGTGCCACCAATCATCACCAAATTTAAAAGCGGCCCACTAGCCCCAAAAGGCATATCTCATCAGCACGTGCGTGCCTGCTCAGCCAAACAACTTGTCAAGTTGAACAAGCCTCTCGCATCAACACTGCTATTGGCACCCTTCCATGGAAAATAATGCCGGGCACCAAAAAAGCCTTGATGTAAAAACAGGCTCGATATCACCGGCAAGAAGAATTGTTCTCATTTGCCGAGCACTCGACAACAAAAATCAAAAGGCGCGTAAAGAAAGGACTAAAAAGCGGCGGCGGCGGCGGCCTCCACGACCAATACTACTTACATGATCTGGTAAACGAAGGCAGTCCTCCCTCAGTAGCACCGACGATAGGCCGGGGAATCGCGCGACCGGACCGCTCCGACACGCATTCGGAAGACGAGGACGGCGTAGGATCTCTACGGCAAACAACCTCACCACCTTCCTTTGCCGTAGCGCAGACTGGTAACGAGTAGGATCTGGAGATGAGAGGATACATCAGGGGAGGTATATATGATGGCGCGGTCTCTCGCCTAAATGCCTGCTCATGCAAAATTCAGGATGGGCAAACTTTTGACACCGCAGAAGGGTTCTTCGACTAGCTTCGCGCGGACTTCAAGTCGGGACTAGTAGTGGGGGAGGCGAAGGGTACTTGTATTCGCTCTAACTTTGTACTTCGGACACCGATGTCGCGTCCCATCCTTAGTACGTGCATCAGTAGACCAGCATTTATTTACGTATTCCGACTGTGCAGCATGGTATTTACTTGGTTGGGACGCTTATAGGCTTGCACAGTTTCTCTCGTATTCGTACAAATTTATCTAATTATATTGTTCGAGGCAGCGTGCGGTGGACGCACGATATGCTCAGCAGTTGTTGGGACCGCAAGCACCCTGCAGATAGATCAGCGCATGTACAGTGAACAACAAAACTGGGTACTCACGCCAACAAAGCGGTAGCTCTGATCGCTTGGGTCAAGCACCTTGCAAAACCCTGTCGCAGTGAACGTGTTGCTCGAGCTCTGGCAGCTGCACGAGCCGTCGCCGTGCGTGATCACGAAGCAGAACTGGTTGTCGTCGGTCGTACCGAGCCCTGTGTTCGGGATGAAGACGGAACCGCGTCCGGCCTCGCCGAGGCACCCCGTGTTGCGGATGTCGACACCGATGCCGCCGTTTTGCGTGCAGGCGGCGTCGTCGAAGAAGTTTGCACTGCGGGGGAGGGGGAGGGGCACATGAGCGAGGCGGGCTGGCATCGACGAGGGCCACACTCACAAGAAGTCCGCCTTGGCGACGCTGGCAGCCGCGACGAGGGTGAGGACAAAGCGGGTGGTAGTGGTGAACATCATCGTGTTAATTGAGAGCAAGTAGGAAACGGTGAGTGAGTTGAATGGGCTGGTTGGTTCTGAGGAATTTTGTCCGACCCTCTGTGTCCTTTATACCCTCTCTTCTTGGCCTTGGATGTTTGACCTCACTCCACTGATTCAACAAGCGAGGTACGAGCTCCCCGTTGAAGCGTCTGTCTACGAGAGACTACTCCACTGATCGGAATTCCAATTCACTGCATGCTGTGGACTGCACTGCTATGGAAGTTGGAACTTGCATTACGAACCTTGGATGTTTCAGTTATCCACCTCGCTCCACTAATATCGAAATCCCGCAATTTGCTTCCCTTCGCCCACTGGGTTACCCTGTGAAGGTTCTCCAGTGTCCGAAGCGACGTTTGAACGACCCTCACGACTTTCACAATGTACAATATTTATTTATGTACTCCCCACGTGTGAGACGTAGATAACTATACAATCGCTGAATTCCCGGAAGGCGCCACTGAGCACTGCGCGCGACCCGAAAATGAATATGGAGCGAGATGGGTATCCACCCAACTCCACAAATGGTAATGCAATTGAGCGGCTACTAAATACGGAGAACAAAGCCATTCTCAGCCTGTTGCATAATGTTAGCGCTAGAACCACTTCCGTCGGCGGGTCTGTTTCAGGTTGTGAATAGGCTCGGACCAGCCTGTGTATGAGAGACGAGTCTCGATACACGCGACATTTTCTATAGACAGACCGGCCTCTAGTCTAAGTTGTGGATGGGGCGCTGGTGGAGCAAATGCTGAACGAAGTCGACCACTAGTTAAACGCCGGCCGATGCTGTTCGTCGTGGGTGTTGCCAAATGCACTGCTCGCTGTGGAAAGTACCAGCAGTGTGAAGATGGGTACCCACCTCGTCGCTCCACTAATAGAGATCCAACAGGCGCCCACGGTGGCGACGCGCACCAAATTAAAGCTAATGAATGTATGAGTTTTGAGAAGAACAGAGAAATACTTTGTTCTCGAACACAGAAACAAATTCCACTCGCGGCCAAGTTGTGTCATCATGCCTGCAACGTGAAAGCAGGACTAGAATTTTCATACCACTGTACAACCAGGAAAATGGTCAGCATACAAGTAGGAGGAACTGTCGAACACACAGAACGAATAAATGTCCCGAGAGCGCTCGTTCAAAAAACGATGAATAATAAAAGGTAAACAGCGGACAGAGAACGGGCCAGCATTCGGTGAGGGTAAGACGACAATGGGCTGTTGAGGACGCTACGAGAGACGATTCCTGGGCCCGTCCAGACTGGTGGTCTGTATTTTTCGATTGACTGACTGTCATGATCAGCTCACATTTACTCCTTAATAGACTTACAATGTGCTACCTGCGATTCAGACCACTGAGCGGGGTTTTGGCGTGCTGCTTGAACTAACTGCTGCTTCGGTGTTGGAAGCGTTTGAACTCCCGCTGTATCCAGGATACTAGTTTCGCATGAACAGCCGACAAGGCTTGAATAAGCTGGAGCGTAACGATTGAATGAGTCCTGCCCCAGCTCGAACCATCTAAATCTGTCAAGTTCACCCAATGCCTTTCTAAATGCTCAAGTTCACTGAAGTGCGTGAATCCCACATGTCCAGAAATTGAAAGGCTGGTGTTCTAGGCCCGGAATTTTATCTAAGTATACATAATGTACGCGAATTACATGGCGTTGACACGGCGCAGACCGAGCTTCCCGTGCTCCTGAACAACGGCGAGCCCGCTCTCGTTCTTCTGGATCTCGAAGTAGCCCCTCCACCCGGTGATCTCCTCGATCGCGGCACGAGCATTGATGCGCCAGTCCTTGTTCTCAGTGTCGGGACCGAGGGCGCGCTCACAGTATGCGAGGGTCTCGGCCATGGTCTCCTGGGACATGGCGTGGTCTGTGTCGGCACCACCGAGAATGACTATGGGCGTTGCATTAAAAGGATGTGCACGGTGATAAACACAGAACGTACTGGGAATCAACATGTTGTTGAGGCAGACATCGAAGTTCTTCTCCTCCATCTCAGCGAGGACGGGTAGGTCCTGGGAGTGGAGCTGGCGGTAGATCATGAGGACGACCACGACGAATCTGTGAAGGAAAGCGTTAGTAAAGAGCAGAGCTGATCCAGAGTCCTCGTACCGGGAGTAGGCCGCCTTGACGGAGGCGGTGTGGAATGCAATAGCCTCCTCCTCGGTGCAGTGTCCACGGATGGAAGCAGCGATGGTGGTGGCAGCAGACATACCACCTCCGTAGGCGAGATGGACACCGGAGGAGAAGAAGGGGTCAATCTAAGCGCAAGGTAAACGTCCAGTTTGCAAGCTAAAAGGATTCAATACGCACGAAGGCTCCAGCGTCTCCAGCAATGCGGTAGTTGGGGCCGGCGTATGAGTCGGCGGAGTAGCTGTAGTCGGCAGCGGTCTTGATCTCGCTGGCGAGCTTGCCGCTGCCGATGAGAGCAATGACAGCCGGGGAAAGAGCGAGCTGGGTCTTGTAGTGCTCAACGTTCGCGTCCGGTCCCGAGAACTTCGACTTCTTGATGCGGCTGACCTCCTCGTTCATCACAACACCAACGGAGACCGTGCCGTTGTGGAGGGGAATGAACCAAGCCCAGCCAGACTCGTCTGTGCATAAGTGGGTGAGTGATTTGTCGAAACCGAGAGAGAATCACGCACCAGAGAGAGCCTCAAAGAAGGGAGCGTTCTCGCGGATGGTGCCGGGCATGTACATCCCAACGCCGGACCAGTAGCCCCAGAATGCGGTGTTCTTGAACGCCGGGTTGAACTTGCGGTTCTTCAGGTATTTGGTGGACATGATACCGGTGCGGCCGGAACCGTCAACGAGGTACTTGAACTTGATCTCGCCGGTCTCGCCCTTGTCAGATTTCCACTCAGCCGCAACGGGCTTCTTGTCATTCTCCGAGTCGAACTTGATGCCAGTAACAGAGAATCCCTCATGGACGTCGGTACCGCTCTCCTGAGCGTGCCTGAGCAGGAGCTCGTCGAGTTCCGAACGAAGCTTTGACTCTATGAGCGTCCCGGTTCATGAGAAGTAATTGCTGAAGACTCACGACGTTCCAGGAGAACCCGTTGGCGCCGCGCTCAAGGAAGTTGGTGTCTGGAAGGCATGTTCAGCAAAACGTGGCAACCCTGTCGGACGCAAGGAACTCACAGCCCTCAGCTTGACGCTGATTCAGCTTAGCGGCCGCTCCGACCTGGTGAGAATTGTTAGCCCCGATGGGAATCAAAGATTTGCGCGGCGTATCAAACCTTGACAGCGAATCCGTGCTTGACGAGTTTCTCCTCAGCGCCAAGGAAGTTGTAGAACGGGCGGATGGAGGGCAGCATGCTCTCGCCGATGTGGTACCGGGGGAAGTGCTCCTTCTCGAGGAGAGTGACATTGAAGCCCTCTGTGGGAGAATTTAGCGAAATTAACCAAGCGGACGTTGAAGTCCGTACCCCGGGAGAGTGCGGCAGCAGAGTAGGCACCAGCAGGGCCACCGCCAATGACGAGAATATCTGTGGAGGCGGGCTTTACAGAGGTCAGTATTCTAGCAATTTTGGATGCAAGGGCGGCAACGCACAGGGGCCATGTTGCTTTTTTAAATGTGAGGTTGTATCTGAATCGATGGGTGTCTGGTACTTCGGGTCGTGGTTTATATACCCTCACCGTGTCCAGTTGGGGTAATTTAAATAGAATGGTAGTGACCGCAAACCCACCTAAACGTCCGCACCTCTTCCGTAGATAAGCATCTATCGAGCACAGCAATCGCAGAGGAAAAACTGTTCACCCGCGTTTGAAGCGGCGAACATCAACGCCCGCACTTGATCAACGCAATATTGGTATCAATGCCGGACGAGCTTTGCGGGCCTTTGCGTGAGATGGGGACCCGCAAGATTGGGTTTGCCTTCTTTGGTGTGCCAGTCTCCACGGGATCACGACTCAACTTGTCAAACACCCGACCGCACACCTCTATTTCTGGTGAGAGCAGATTACTGGTCGATCAAGCCGGCATCCCGAAATGTTTGATTGAAGGTTGCTGTCGGATGCCAACCATTGCGCCCAGACCAGTGCAGATTGAGCGCAGACGAGGAAATATATATATCCTACACTTTCGAGGTCAACAGAGTCGGTCCTGACTGTGATGACCTGACAGATTTAAACCACGGCAGTGCGTGTCGAGTGGGAACAAAAAAAAGGAAATCAACATCCACCAGCGAATGACCTGCCCTCGGGTTGAACGACTCGTTTAACGAGGAACCAGATTACTCCTCTTGCCACGGTCGAAGAACCAGTCTTTAATAGTGAGATTAACCAACGGGGAGATACATACCCTGCTTACCGGAAAACCGACGTACTGGGCCATTTTCTCTGCATGAGAAAGTAAACCCAGGCCCTCTCAGGTCGGACGAACTCAATTGGCAGCGGCCGCGGCCGATGAATTCGGGTGCACGCTGGGCGCAGCTCGTATCAACTGGACGCTTTTGATATGGCTGTGGTCCTTGAGCAGCGTCGGGGAGCCTCATTGAAACTTCGGCTGTGATAAAGGACGAACGACAACGACACGACGTGGGCGAAGAAGGGAAGCTGGAGGACCCCGGGCCGGTGACTCATAGGGATGCCGGATCACAACGGCCTGAGGCGGAACATCCCGGGGTCACTGGTTAAACTGTAATCGCAGTTAAATATTCCCAACGCTCCGGTCTGGGTCGATATTGCTGTGACAAGGTACTGTACCATTACGTTCAAATCGTAGGCGGTGTGACGCGTGACATGCTCGACCAATTTGACAATTCGACAGCCGCCCTGACGGTGCGTGACAAGGGGGAAAAAATTGATACCGCCTCCAAATCCTGCAGTCGTGTTGAGGATAATTCCCTGGGTAATTAGGACATATTTGGCGGGTTAAATTGTTTTTTTTTTTTTTGGCAATTTTGGGCGAGTTTTTTCCAAGTATTTTCAGGCCAGAAACCGTGATCATGACACTGCGGCTGGGCGGTATCAGTGCGACTTTTCGTCAAGTCCCGCCTCCACACCACAATCACTCTCCAAGTCTTTCGCGAGGTCAACCGTTGTGCACCAAGCTGCCGTGTCATCATAACCCACGCCCCCCGCGTACCATGTCGACAGGAACTACCGCACTCCATATCGAGCTCTGCCGAACGCGGTCTCAAGACAAGTGCACACTGCGCCTCAAATTCCGTGTCATGCCCTCGTGCTGGCAGCAACCGTCGTGTGTCAAATAAATACTTAACCCAAGCCCACTCTGACCAAAAGCCCCGCACTCCCCATCGAGCTCCGCCGCCTGCAAGCCTTGCCGCACTTCCTCAATCTCTGGGGCTGGCCCTCAAGTCATACATTGCTTCAAGACCTCAAATAGTGCTTTTCTCCAGTTTCACTTCCTCGCGCAAGTCCGTTCCTCAATGCTTTCCACAGATCTTATCGCGCCGTAGCCCTTCTAAGGCACGCGAGGTCATTGTCTCAGTTCATGTGTGAGTGCCCCATTCCGTGTCCGACCTTCCGAGATAACGTGGTATCGGTCAGATACACCGTGGTCTTAGTGTTCTTATGTCTTTTGAGTAGTCCTTACTCTGTATACAGTACAAGTACATCCAAATGCATGCCTGTTTCTCATTCTTTTTGTGTGTCTTAAGCATCTTTCAGGTGGAACTTGAACAAGAGCATGGTCGTCTTTTGACAAGACAAAGTTCTTTCACAAGAAAGGGGAATCTACTTGGGAAAGACGTGATGTCTTGACCCAAATGATGCATTGCCTTTTTTTTTTTTTTTTTTTTTTTTGTGGAGCGCACTATGTGGTAGTCTTTAGAGGCTTTAATACCTTCCGTTCCCCGCCTGCTCAGGGTGTATTGTTCGCACCCATCCCCGCAGACTAGTTTCCGGACCGACCATGTCGTCACTACCGCGCTGTTGAAATGGCGTGGACTTGGAACCCCGCCGACCGACCGATCTACCACACCGAGGAAATGCGCACTCGCACTTACGCCATTCGATAGGCGCGTCGTGTGGGGCTTCTTCCAGCAAACTCGGGGTGGCTTACGCCACCCTTCATCGTCCACTATCCAATACCCACTACAACCCCGGTCTCCCGTGTCCAATTTTTAGGGAGTTGGTCTTCATCTATGATAACTTTGCGCCATATTCTCAGTACCAATATTGCAATGATACCGAGATTGCCTTCGAACCATATCTATTTGTGTTCGTGAGTAAGCAGTCCAGGCCGAGCTTATCGTTCAATGCCTTGAGCCACCAGTTCCTAATCTCATTTATATCGGCTGGGCCAGTCTCCTGAATCACTCTCTCGTTGCGCAGGCGCCAGATCAAATGCGCAGATTCAGATACTAATATCCTGTAGAAGCGGGTCATTCCCGCCTCCGGCTTTTTCTGTGGGGGGCCACGTCTTGTCGCTCCGCACGCCATAATTTCGCCCATGCTCGGGCGTAGCTCGCTGCCGCTCTTCTTTTTCCAGATTTCACTAACTAGGTCCCAGATTTCTTTCTGTCCCGGCGCCTCACACTTTGTGAGTATATGTTCCATGGATTCTGTGTCCTCACACACCGAGCATTGGCCTCGATCTTCGAAACCAGCTATGTTCTCCCGGTACTTGCCAACCTTGTATCCGTCGTGGATAATCATCCAGAGGAAGAAGCGAATGTTCTTGGGGATGTCTTCGTGCCTAATTGAATTCCAGATCCGGCTCCCAGGCGGCGCACTTCCATCAGTGTTTGCAGCAGCCGCTTGCGCATGGGTCATATTCCTGGACGTAGCTCTCCTGTCTAGGAGTTCTTGATATTGAGGTTCGTCCATCTTTTTCTGCCTAATTATCTTGTAAGCCAACGATTGAGTCAGGCATTTTAGTTTGGCCCCAGGTAGGAGAAAACTTTTATCAATTTGCAGGTCTATTAAGTCTGGTTGGGTTTTGGCGCAGCCTTCCGCTACCATTCTGTCCGCACCCTCATTCCCCAAGACACCGGAGTGTCCCTTAACCCATTTGAATGTGGTGGGTGCTTTCCTGGATCTCAGTTTTGCTGCTGTGGCTTGCATGAGTGGCCCGTTGGATGTCCGGAAGAATCCTTCATTTTCCCACTTTTCCAGGTTTCTGGTCATACCGTCTATGGCGTACTTTGAGTCGCTGACACATTTAGTGGGATGTCATTCGGGCAGTCGGATACAGCTTCTTTTATGGCAGCAATTTCGCCCACTTGGTTCGAGGGTCCGAGTTCCTCGGGAATGCGTATCGCTTCGTTCCGCACATCTCCTTCGCCGAAGAAGATCCCCGCCCCAGCTCGGGCATCCGTTGTTCCGTTGTTGCTCGCAGAGCCGTCGGTGTGTACTACATCAGCAAAATGTTTCGTGTCTGGCGCTGTGGTGGTCTGGCGGTGTCTGGGAGTGGCTATGCTACAGATGGACAGACCGCCAGACCTGCCACTTTTTGCAACTCGCCATTTTTTTTTCACTGCTTCAAATTCGAAGAAAAACCTCCATGTTCCCTCCTTGACAATGGCTACAACTAGTTTCATGTTAAAGCTTCTGAGACTCTCGACCTCGAACATTTTATTCTTGAAGCTACTCCTGTGATTCGTGAATTTACTGTGAATGGGATCTCGGCGCTATGTGCCGTGTGAAAGGAGGAAAAATTAGGTTGCTTTACTTGGTCAAGAGGACAGATGCGCGAAGGGAGAAAAACGAGAGTTGAAAGGTTCAAACGTTCAAACTTGGTTCAAACCAAATTTCAGCTAAACCAGAAACGATAGACGTTTTTGATGCGCGACGAGAGTTGGCCAAACATTGATCAGAGGTCGGGCCGAGCATAGCCACAACCAAACCACCACCGCTCCACACCAGTCCACACCTCCCACTTCTCACTTACAATGCCCGGGAATCGACGCCATATACCGGTAGACCAGAAGAAACTTGTTGTTATCATGGCCAGCAACAAGAAGCCCAAGGAAATCAAGGAAATTGCAGATGCGACGGGGATCAGCATAAGAACCGTACAACGAATTTTGGAGAAATGGCGAACCACGGGGAACTGCGTCAAGATACCGCTTGAACTCGGGAGACCCCGCATCCTCACTGCACTCGACGTCAACGTGAGTCTCTTTCCTCCATCTGGCTTCGCTGATTTACTGTATGCCAGTTTCTGGAAGGCCTCGTATTACGAACACCCGATATATATACGTTCGAGCTGCAGCGCGCGCTCTTCCTAACAACTGGACTGGATGTCTGCAAAGAAACTATTCGTGTTGCCCTTATTCGACGAGGGTACACCCGGAAAACAGTGCGTGGCTTGTGATAAGAACTGAACTGGGATTTTGACATTCTTCCCGAGATTTCTCGAACGGCGCGCGAAGCAGATGAGGTCAAGCAACTAAAATACCAACTCGAGGTCGGCCAGCATCCACCCCGGCGACTGGTCTTTCTTGACGAGTCTGCCTGCAATCGGTTCACGTCGAAACGTCTCAAGGCGTGGGCTCCAGTCGGCGAGAGGGCGCGCCGCCTTGATTTTTTTATTCGGGGTATCCGGTGAGCTATGTCTTGGTCTTGCTATTGGATTTGACAACACTAAGTGAATGGTAACACTAGTTACTCGGTCTTACCAGCCATCTCACTCGACGGTGTCCTGTACCTCGATATTATAACTCGCTCATGGAACGCGGAAGAGTTCAGAAACTATCTGGATATCCTTCTGGACATCATGAACCCCTTTCCCCAGGACAACTCAGTTCTTGTGATGGATAATGCCAGCGTTCATCACTTTGACGGTATCCGCGAGATGGTCGAGAGCCGGTGAGTGCAATCATTCGATGCTGCTGATTTTATGCGACTGACTGTTTGTGTACCTGTAGCGGCCGCCGCCTTATCTATCTATCTCCGTATTCACCAGACTTCAACCCGTGCGAGGAAGGCTTTTCTTGCCTCAAAGCATGGGTCCGTCGGAACCGGGACGAAGTCCTTCATGAGATGGAGGGCGGGGATGGCTGTGATCCTATTGAGATCTTGTGGGAAGCGGTTATGGAAACAATGACACCAGAAAACATTGAGGGCTGGTTCCGCGACTCTGGTTATATTGTGTAGCGTAGCTTGTTCTGATTCAGGTGTAATTAATACAATATGTGCATGCAAATCAAGCTGTGATCAAGATGTAAGTGCGACAATATCTAAGCATTTTCTTTCCCGCCGTCCGAGCCCTCAGCATCCTGGCGTGCGCGTTTGTTACCCTTCTTCTGCTTCTTTGCCGCCCGCACCATCTTCTTTGCGCACTTGATGAATCCCCCCACCGCCCCGTCGGCCATTCCAATCTCCGCTTTGAAATAGGCAACGTCGAAGTCGAGGGCGCTATGGGCGTAAATGATACCCTTGGCCTTGAGGGCGTCGGAGTATTGGGGGTACTTGAGGTCCGGGAACTTAGCATGCAGTTTCTGAAGGACATCGGCAATCGTCAGAGGCTCGTCGTCGCTGTCGGACTCGGAATCTGACGACTCCTCGACGCGGTGACGTTTGTGAGAAGGTGCGACGACGTTTGGATCAACATCGCGAAGAGGTCCGTTGCCGCCGACGTGGACATGGATGGGAGGCAAAGCCTGTCCACGGCGCTGACCAGTCCGCTCCTCTCGGGCACGACCACGTTCGGCGAGTTCGTCGAGGTTCAAGACGTTGGGAGGGGTGATAAAATTCTCATCGACCTTGCCATCGTGCTTGGCGCTTCGGTTAGTATTGGACAGCAGAATAATAAACCAAATATCTCACCATATGGCGTGCCCAGAGCAAGAGCACCTCCAGGTCGAGAGGAACGTGCTCGCCGGGGCGCTTGTCCTTTGGGCCTCTCACGTAGCACCAGCGATTCTTGCCGGGATGGAGCGCACACGTAAGTTTCTCCTTGACCTTGCGCAGCTCCGGGAGGGTGACAGCTGTCTCAGATGGTTTATCGGCCTTCTTTTTCGTCGTCGTCTCGCTAGAGCGCTGCTCCTGCAGTATAATCAGTGAAGGGTATGTAGCCGAGGGCAAAAGAACACACCAAGTTCACCACTTCCATTATAACCTCCTTCTTACGGCGCGTATTGTTTTGGATTTTCACGAGACGCCCGAATGCGTTGGCGAGGTCGTCCGAAGAGGTAAGGCTCTGGTAAGGATCACCACGGCGGTCCTGTGATTCCTTCCAACCTAAGACTGCGGTTGTGGGATCGACGTTCATCTTAGCGTAAACACGGGAAAAGAAATCGGTTGCCGGGATATCGATGGGGAAAACGATCTGAGTCTTGAGGCTGGGAGTCTTCTGGTTGTTTTCGCCGTACACTGGAAACTCGACGGTGATGTTCGGCACTGCAAACGGTGAGCCGTAGTCGTAGATATTGTTTCGAAACAAACCTGCACCTGCACCGTGATTCCCGGCATGGACGATGGCCCCTGGGGCTCCTGCAAAAGGTTTAGTGGGGATGGAGAGAGTGCTAAATGAAGTAATATGTACCCGCGGCATAATTGTTGCCCGACTGCGCAAGGAGAGCGGGGTCGATCACACCCCCGCCGAAATTCTGGCCTCGTGGCTGCTGTGTTTGGTCAAACATCCCGCTGTCGAGAGCAGCATTCATCTGTGCAACAGCTCGCTCCTGAGGGGTTGGGCCTGGCATGGGTCCTAGCCCAAGTAGATATGCCATCGTCTGGACGCTGGGTGGATATTGATAGTAGTTGGCCATGGTAAAAGTGCGTGGGGGCTCGTAAACACCCTCCCAGCCTTATATGTGGGCCCAGCAATGGCTGTTGTAATGCAGGTCGTCATAAAGCTTATTTTGTGGAGGGTATCCAGAGGTGGGACGGAGGAAACAAGCGCGCTAGGTGTGGCTATGCTCGGCCCGACCTCTGATCAATGTTTGGCCAACTCTCGTCGCGCATCAAAAACGTCTATCGGGCCCGGGTGCCAAACTCCGCCATCAAACCTCGTGATTGATGGATGTTGACATTTGATGGAAGCCACGTCACATCGTCTCTTCCTTTCTGCCCCCACGCCGCTCGCCCTTCCTCTCTGCGTCTTCCCCTCTGCCGGTCCTCCTTCGACTCCACTACCCCCCAAAGAACTGATGAAGGCTCCAAGTTGCCAGTCCTGCTAGTTCAACGGCCCGCATCAAGCCCTTGTACTCAATCGTGCAATCATACCAATCTCAAGTCCTCTCTTCAAAGATTCAAGCCGCCTAGAGGCCTTCAAGCTTCAAGACATCTACCAAGCCCCCAAGACTATCAAGTTTAACACTTCATGCTTCAAGCTACAAGAGCACTGAGCGCAATCCGCTCCGCCGCTGTTGGCTTCAAGATCCCCTCAAGAATTCGCGACGAACACGTCATGACCCCTTTCCGTACATTGTTGTCAACAGGGATCCCAGGTGCGTTCCCCGTCACATTGCTTCTATCATCGTGATACTGACCAGTAGAACGATGCCAGTACCCTCAAACTACTGCATCGCTGACGCAAACGACCCGCACGGCACCTACTTATGCACCTCCCTTCCCGTGTGCGCGCACCCGGTTGTCGTGTCCCCGTCCTTCGACGATCTGTGCCTCGCTCGCCGTGTCCGCACATCACTGCGGGCTGCTCATATTGCCGTAAACTACAGTTCGGCCATGTTCAGTAGTGTACAGTAGCGCGATAATATACTCTTTTCATTCAATTCTGGTGCATACAACGATGAACTGAGTATCTGAGAGAAACCCAATACTGTAACCACAAAGCGAATATGGCGCGGTATGGGGCCACTTTCACGTTATAGTTCAATGCATGTCATTCTGTCGCCATACCATATTGTGGGGATGTGGCGCGTCTGATGGTCTGGCGCCAGACCTCACCAGACCTCCCCAGACGCGAAACATTTTGCTGATGTACTATTGGTTGTTCATCTGGCTCTATTCCTGGCATTGTGTCCGGGGCAGTTGTGTCACCCTCAAGACCGTCTCCAAATATTCGGAATGTATCAGCCAGTGTGCCCGTTACCGTGATTTTGGGATCGAATACGGTCTCGCCTTCCTCAAGATTTACATTTTCGCATCTTTCACATCTTTCGTGTCCAAGACGTGAAAGACGGATGTGCACATTTACTGATGGCCCCACCACTTCGGTTGAAAGGGTGATGTCAATGTCAATCTCGAAATGTTAAAGCTGTTACTAAACGTTGAGTCGCAAACTTGCAATGATACTGTTCATTGATACAGCTGTTTTCAAAAAAAGTAGACGGCTTTGATGAAGTGGAGCTGTTCGTTTTGTGCTTACCTTTGTTGACTGATTAATCCTCGGCTGTCGAGTCGGCTCTGGTGCAGTGCCCTGGCAACCTTAGCTTGCCTTTTTGGGCATAACTTATGATGCACCGCCACACGACTTCGCACGTACGAACTCGACCTCGATCTCGACGCTGAACATTGAACTCGGGCCATTTGACGCTGTGGCTTGCTAGAAGGGATTGAAGGAAGGAGAAGGAAGACACTTACCAGCCAAATGGCTATGTACGTAGCTACTTTTAACCACATTCCCTTTCTACCCTCTCCGCCCACTTGCTTCACACTCAACTCAGCGCCTCGAGTCGGCCCTTGACCGCGCACGCATGCACCCATTAACAAGCTACAAGTCGTCCCTGAATGCCACCACCCTCCCTCCTCACCCAGTCCGCATGATCCCACCCGGCGCCGCCGCTATCAGCCAATGCCGAGTACCAAACGTGAACGCGCGACACCGCGAAGCAGAAGTCAGCCCGCGCACACGAATCTCAAGTAAACCCCACGTTGCACCCCGAGTCCACGTTTGCATTCGCTGCCCCGCCTTGGCTTCCAACTCCGCATCCACCCATCCACAACACCAACTCGCGCCCACAAATCCGCAATTCGCGCCCATCTCCCCGCCTCCTCTTCGTTGGGCCCACCCACATTTGTTACACACACCGCCACCCGCGCACGCCTGCGCGCCGAGTCGTATGTGCGCACGCAGTCGAAATGTGCGCCTCGATACAGCTGTGTTGTTTCGACCCGAACCTCCCACTCTTCTCGTCGATGCCCGTTTCCTTCTCGGTTTCCTCTTCGAACTACGGTGACACTATCGCCGCACCTCGTTTAATGGGCTGCCATCCAGCTTCCGCCTCGGTCTCCACCTCTTCTCGCTCTCCTTCCATTTCTTATCTCAGCAGCGCGGCAACATCTGTAGCACCATCTCCACCTCTGAAGGCTACCAAATTATACGAAATAGAACACCTTGGGGCCCGAATCGACCGCCCTGGCACCCATCCCCGCTCTTCCCACCACCACTCTCGCTCCCGCACCTCCCCTCTTCGACATTAGATAGACCAAGACTACGAGCTCCCTCACCTGGACCACGCTATTACTCCCCTTTGGCAGACGCAGGCCCGGTAGAACGCGGCGCTGGTGTGCAGAGAAAGCGCAAGATAATATGTCGTCCGGACAGTGGGAGTGAAGAGAATGTCGGTGGAAAACAGATGGAAACGTGGGGAGGACAAGCCCAAGTGCAAGCGTGTTGCAGCTGACCGCATCCCGAAGCTTTACACAATAATTACTGGAGACTGCGCAGGTGTGTGTTAATTCTTTCGACTTCTATCTCTTTCTGCACCTGAGCTCGACCACGCGCACGACAGGGCGTATTTGCGTCGCTGAACGGTGTCGACAATGCTCGAGGCCCTTCTCTGTGGGTGCGAGGTCGGTGCCCGCGGGCGGCGCGGTGGTTGTCGGCCGGCCGCACCGGATTGGGCCACATCGGCGCGTGCATCTTTCATCACTGCCTCTCCGGGTGTTGGTGGCCGGGGCAGTGACAACGCACCTCGAGTCAGCGAGACTCTGGATCATCCTCTTCACGATTTCCTTTTTCAGATCAAACCGTCAAGATTTCCTTTTCAAATAAATTAAACCGTCAAGTCACTCAGCGAGATATGCCACAATAGGCTCCGAATTCCCGTGCACGCAATAATCAATCGCCTTCCCCGTGCGCGGGTGGGATGTCGCGCCCGAGAATGTACACGCTGAGCAGCGGACTAGGCGCGCGACTCGCCGCACGGGACCTCTGTCGCGCGCGATGATGCGGGCGCTTGGAGGAGCGCAAAGTGCTCGTCCTGAAGGTATGTTCGCGGCCAAGGAGCAGCGGCATGACAATTTCTCCAATATACCCCAGCAAGACGAACGGAAGGGTTGTTTCTTCTTCGTTCTTCGTTCTCTCCACCGCTAACGTGTGGCCTTGGGCGAGTCCAACGGACAACTTCCTTTCCGGGCCGTTGGCTAGTGCGTCCCATCTCTCTTTCCACTCCGATTTTTATTCACTCAACGTGACAGGTCCATACTGCTCTTCCCTTCTTGTACTCTACATATTCGTAATGCTATCAGTCTTGGCCTGTCAATAATCCAGTTGGTGCAGGACCTGCGAGTTGTGTGTGTGTTCAACATAAATCATTATTAAATGAAATGCAGAAATTAAAGGATTGTTGCTTCATCTAAAACTACTTCAAAGCTGCAAGGATGCAGTCCATTTTGTTAACCAGCTTTCGTGAAGGCAGACCTCTCTGTTCCTCTGAGAAAAAGGAGGGTGAAAGGTAGTCCGCGTAAGGAACCTCAAAAAAGACGACCGACGCGAGATTCGAACGACCAGAACGTAATCTGCGAAAAACAGGATCGATCACACGTCAACCGCTACACCAAAAGCCGTTGAAGGTCGTGCCCTCTATTACATCTAAAACTGCTTCGCTCGAATATTTGAAACAAAAATCGTTTCATATATTTGCCAGGACATAGCACCAGTGGTGGTGGGCAAGTCCAATGCTTGATCCGTGACGAGCACCGCCACAGCTTCGCAGGCGCCATCAAAATTTGGTTGACCCACGCGTCCCGGGCGCGGTATGGGCTCAATCCACTGAATTGCGTGGATCTTTCTCTTCTAGCTCGATTATAACATGACCCTGTATGGCTCCTGAAGAAACTGTTTTTTTTTCCGCCTTCCAATGTGGCCAGATTCACCGGTTTTTACTTCGACTCATTACCGACTTAACAATTCACACAAACCGTACCAACACCTCAGAAACCCAACGCTAACATATGTAACGTGTTTTATGACATATAAAGATGACAATGGATAATTTTAGCGAATTTTTACTAGCTGTTGGAAGGCTGGAAATCACAATGCGCCAAGAGTGATCAATTCAGGCAAATTAAATCAAGGTGCGGTGGTTAAGTAATAATGACTACTGAGGCAACGGTACAGTGGAAAGCGTGGCAATACGAGCGTCGAACCGATCCATTGCAGCCAGTAGTTCCTCCAACCTTTGGGCCTTGTTTTTGAGGTGTGATTTGAGAGGAATCTCCTTGTCCCCGCCCCGTCTGTGTAGTTCGAGCTGATCCTTCAGCTTTGGATCTGACATCTTGGCGATCTCGCTACGCCGCGTCTCGATGCCGATTACCTCCAGTCGTTCCTTCTCCTTCCGCGCCTTCTCTGCCCTTTCTGCGTCCTTGGCCCTCTTTTCATCGACCGCCTGTTGTTTATTGGCGTTCAGCTCGACTCGCCTGGCTTTCTCGACGCCGCTCTCGTCGATCCGACGTGCCTCCTGGCGCAGAAACTGGTGGTCCTCGGTGGAGTTCATGTGCATATCGATGAAGTTCTGCGTGTCGTTGCGGTGGAACATCGCAATGTCCGTGAAGTGTCCGACGGTGGAGCTGGAGCTCTCGCGCGAAAATTTGCGCCAGGTGCCGAGGAGACCTTCATTGGCGTCATTCGTTGAGGGCATATTTGCGGCAAGTCGTTCGGCCTCGGTGGAGGTGTCGATGAGCCCGCCTTGGTCGAATTCGGTAGTGAACCGCTCGAAGCGCTCCAACGCACTCTTTAACCCCGCGAGCATGAGAGGACGGACATCGGGAAGGGTGGGAAGGATTTTGACACATGCCGCCCACGCCTTCATGTCGCTCCAAGGCTTACCATCGAGCGTCGCAGTTTTGTACGAGTCGGAAGATGAGGAGAACAGTGAGCTGGGGTCGGCAATTAGTTTTTTTAAATGGTTCTTGACGGATGAGTGGAGCGGGCCGAGGTTTAACATGTTTAGATTTTCTGTGCCGGGGCCACGGACCTGGAGTGCGTAAGGGTGCATGGCAGCCATGGTGAAGAGAACGAGGGCAACGATCTGTGAAATAGTCTGGGGGCAATGAAGACCTTTCACGATATTCTCCTCGAGGTGGTTTAGCGTTCGCTTCTGCTTGTTGTCCTTGACGAACTGCATAAACTCGCGGTGCTCATCAAGGTACGTGATGATCCGAGCGCCACCGCGCCCGTGCGACTGATAGCGCGTGTTGTTCGTGTCAGGGAAACGCACGCCGGGGCCGATGGTGGGTCGGAAATAATTTTCGTAAATGTCGTGAAGCCCCTTCTTATCGTCCTTGTGGTTAACAAGAGCTCCAAAGAGCGAAATCAACTTGACGCCACCGCGTTCTGATACCTTTAGAGCACGTCGAACCGCCGCGGTCGATTCCCCAGTGTCCTCGGCCAGCTGGATCGTCGCGTCGTTGTCCTTGTTCGCAAGCAAGACGGGCTGGTCGAGTTCGGGGTGGTCCTCGTAAAACTGCTTCATCCCGTCGTCGAAGGCTTTGCAACAATTGAGCTCTTTGTGCATCGAGCAGCCGGCCCAGAAAAACAGCTCGATATCGTGTTTAGCCTCCGGCGGCAGCTGCTCGAAGACCTCTTCGCCGAGGCGGAAGGCGAGAGCATCCATAGAAGATTTAGTCATAATGTTCTTCTGCTCATCGGAGAGCTTCGCCCACTCTTCTAAGCCGCCGACTTCTTGAAGATTACCCTTCAGAATATCCCGCACAATGTCGACGAGTTTCTGCGGCTCCATGCGCTGGAATTCTTCATAGCCAAGGAGAATCCGCGAGGACTCTCGCTTCCATGCGGCACCGAGTCGAAAGAACTTCTTCACATCTGGTGCGTGGTCGCCGTTCCCGCCCTTCCAGACGCGGAGGAAGTCATGTACCTCGAAGTTGAAGGCGGAGCGCTGGCCGAGAGGACTGCGGCGGTAGAGGTCGGAGATGGTGGAGATCTGATGTTTGAGGTTGGCGAGCTGCGTCTCGCTGCTATGCGAGACGGTCGAGGTCATCGAGAGAATCCGCATTTTGTGGGTGGAGCCTTTATTGATCATGACATGAGCACCTTCGTAATTCTCGCCTCGGACTGATGTCGCGTCGCTGCTGAGTGTAACACCTAGGGATGTAATTTGAGTGAAGATGAAGTGATGAATAATAAGCTTTGTACCGTCGGCGTCAGCCATCTCGTAAGCCAGCTGGATCCGAGCGGCGACACCTCCTTCCATCAACGTACGCTGGACCGTTCGGCGGCTGGGAGCCTTGCCTTTCACAGACAGTCCAGCGGCCTGAGCGACGGCCTTCAAGACGGCTCCGACCTTGCCCTGTGAGCAGCCCGATTTCGCGACGGTACGGATGATGGATTTGGCCAACGGGGTATAGGCACCCTTCTCGACCAGCGTCCACTTGTTGACATGTTTCTGACCCGCTTTCTTCGCCTTCTCGACGGCCTTGTTTCGCGAGCGAACGGATCGGAGATTCTTGGCTTCCACCGCGCGGATTTTTCGACGGGAATCAGAAAGGAGCAGTTTAACTCGCGCGAGTTCAGAGTCGGATTGGGAAAGAAGGGTGGTTATTCGAAGACGAAACTGCCGTTCGGCCTCGATGGCACGCTCGCGTTCCTGGGTTGTCGCTACGAGTTCCTGCTCGGTCCGTGCCAGAGAAAGTGATTGCTCCTTCAATTTCCTCTGTAGTTCGAGTTTTGCGACAGCATAACGTTGGCTTTTTCGCCTTTCCGTGCGCAGGAGCTGATAGATGTCGGCCTTTTGTTTGAATAGGGTGGAATAGTTTAGACGAGCGGTCGTAATGAATAAGTGCGCCTCCGCTAGCTTTTCTGAAGTTACTGATAATTTTTTCTTCGTGTCGTTTAGATTTTGTGTCGTCGATAACAGATTTTGTTGTGTAGCGTGTAGTTCCTTCTGGAGTTCAAGTTTGGTTTGCCTTCGGCGAGAGGGTTGGGCTAATTGATGGTTGGAATGTGCCTGGGCATTCGCTGTTTGACGTTTCTGCGCAAGGGTCCGCTTGGCTTTAGGTTTAGTTCGGGAACCGCTCGCCATCGTAGAGTCGTTATAGGTTGTGAGTAATTAGAAATAATCTGGAGATGAATTGGTAAAAACTTCGGGCATACTTGGATATGCGGCGCACCATATATAAGGCCTTTAAAGGCCAAGATTATACGAGAGACGTATCCAAACAGGTTGATCACCGATGCCGGTAGGAAAGATGTCGAAAACGATGAGCGAGCGTGAATGAGACACCAGGAGTATGCGAGAGCTGATATTATTGATTCTGAAGGCGAAGGGAGCGTGCGGCAGGCAGATGCAAACGAATACGGGTCTTGAAATTAGAGAGTAGCGGCAAAGTAGCGGGCAAATATACGGCCTGATTCCCGTTGTAAATCGCGTTTTTTGGAGCCGGTGTTGAGAACTTACGATAGAGAGTACAATGGTAGGTGCTTGAACAGTAGCTGGGTATAGGTCTGAGGGTGCAGAGGCCACCAAGAGAGACGCGACTGGTCGCGGCAAGCGCTGACGCGACAGGTCACGACTGTCACACGCCGTGACGACAGTTCCAACCGGCGGAACAGCGTGAAATTCTTTACTCCCGCTACAGGCCTGTGTTGACCACGCTTTCACGCAAAATATTTTTGAAGTCTCATCGCGCATGTTGCCTTGAGGATGCTTTTCTCAATTTCCGAGTTTATAATTAAAAACGCGCCGAATTTTGACGATGGAACAACATTCCGGGCAAAAACCACTCTCAAGGCAACATCGACCCGCTGAAAAGCCGAATATATGATGTCAACACCTAATTTTCTTCTGCATACTGAGGTCAAAAAGCCGTCCGCGGAATTTGAGTCGGTCCAGTGCTCGGCAACTCGGCATCTGGACCGTGGGACTGAATTGATGGCACCGGGCATTGCCCACCACCAGCACCAGAGCCGTCGAGTCGACTTTGGTGCCCTGGTAGCCTTGGCTTGCCTTTTTTGGCATACCTTATGGTGCACCGCCACATCCTCTCACGTATCTCTTCTCGAGCCTCAACGTCGCTGAGGCCCTCTTTGGGTGCAACCCCGGTCTATGCACGACGACAAAGCGGACCGCGCTGACCTGGAACGTCCGACCTGACTTAACACAGTCGAAATGTGCCTCAATACAACTGCACTGTCTTGACGCGAACCTCCCACTCCTCCTCTTGATCTCTGAGGATCACCCCCATCCCCCTCGTACCTGGCCCCGCTCTCGCTCCCGCGCCCTCCCCCCTCTTTGGCATCGGCGATGTCAGTGGCGGATATACGTAAACCAGGACCGCGAGCTCCCTCCTCGTATGGGTCGCGTCGTGGCTCCCCTCGGCGGGAGCGGGAGCCGGGAAAGTGCGGCGGTTGTGTCACGTCGTTGAGCAGGAGAGACCTGAGCAAATGCCGCTGGACAGGCGAAGGGGAACGAGAGGACGATTTCAAGTGCAAACATGTTACAGCTCACCGCGTTTCTGAAGCTTTACCCGGAAGTTACTGGCGACAGCCTAGGTGTTAATTTTTTTTTTCCTTTCTGCCCCTGAGCACTATGACGTGTACAATGAGGCGTATCTACGCGGCTGAAGGGTGTCGAAGATGGACGGCACCCTTTTTCATCGGTGTGCGAGGTCGGTGCGCTGGTTTTGCCCAGCCGCGTCGCATTGGGTTACATCGGCGCGCGGATACTTCCGCGTCTTTCGTCGCGGCCTCGCATTGCCGAGGCTCAGGCTTGGCCTCTTCACTATTTTGGCCCTGCCTGGAATTGTTCCATTTGGTCTCTCCAGGGTTGCTACTGACATGGGCTCCCAGACATCCCAAATGTTTTTAGCATCCTCCAGCGCTCCGTCGCCCTGGCGCTGCGATTCCATCGTCTGGAGCCACTGTTTCGCCTCAAAGCCATCTCGCGCGTGCAGGTTTTCCGCACCGGAGCGATCCTGCCATGCGTGAAGTGGGTAGGCGCGGCGCACCAGGAACGCGCTAGCACGCGACTGGACGTGCGTACTGACTGGCGGGATGGGTTTTCTTCATCATCCCTTTCCCTCAATCCTTCACCATCTAACTCCAGCTTGATGTATCGTAGATTCTCGCGGCGCTCGTACTCACCTTCTACAGCATTAACCTGGAGAGTCAAATGCAGTTCCCGCCGCTGCACCCTGCTCCGTCGGGGATGAACACCATCCCAAATGTATTTTTGACATCCTCCGGCGCTTCGAAGTGAGACTATTTTTCGTTCTGGTTTTTAATTCTAAATTTTACTTCGTCTCAAACTCAACCTTACGTCTGCATTCAGCAGCGGGCGTCCCATCCCGATTGCGACATTTCTCCACCGCTAATTTGTGGCCTTGGGCGAGTCTGACGGACGACTTCCCACTCTCTTTTTTTTTTTTCACTTGAGGTGACAGTTCCATACTTTTCTCTGTCCTTATGTACTCTACATATTAATAATGTCACTTTTCCTGGTCTGTCAATCCAGTTACTTACTGTAAGGACCTCCGAGTTGTATGAGTAGCGCCGAAGGGATCGTCCCCTTTATCTAAGCTGCAAGAATACAATCGATGACATCAACAAAACATTTTATTAACCAGCTTTCATGACGACAGGGCTCTCGGTTCTTCTGAGCACCTGGGATAGGGGAAAAAACAGGAAGAAGAGAAAGTGGAACGTAGTTTGCGCAAGGGAGTTAAAAAAGAGCGACCGAGTCAAGGTTCGAACCAGCAAAACGTAATCTAAGAACGATCCGAAGATTAACCCCAAGACTACAGAGCTATTTGCAAGCTAGCCCTTTTATTCCCTTTCACTTGTCCCAGTCTGAATATTTGAAACGAAATCGTTTCATATATTTGCCAGGACATAGCACCAGAGCCGTCGAGTCTGATCTTCCAAAACCGCCTCAACTCATCTCAACCACAAACTTTTTGGACAGGAATGGATAGGGAAGGCATACCCTTGATCTACTTGGCATTATATCCAGACCACAAGAGAATTTACGAGAATTTACGAGCTGAGGAGAGCAGAGGGACCGCGATGACGTCCGTCATTTTCGGCGCATCAATCGGTCAACAGAGGTAAGCACAAAGGAAAGGCCCCACTGTATCAAACCCGTCTTTTTGAAAAACATCAATGTTTATTTGGAGGTAAACTTCGGCCCGGACTCGGCATCCTCGGTATATTGCGGGGATGTTTATATTCTTCGTTGATGATCACCAGTGCCGTAGCAAAGTATGTTACCATCAGTCGATACAACGTCCCCTTCGGCACTGGAGTTTGAAAGGCTTCACAGACTCATGGGCGCGCCAAAAAGACGCGTTGGAAGGTTATAAATTTCACCCAATTCTAGTTCTTTTTTTTTGTTTTTTTTTGCTTGAATCACCGGGGATTTTTTGTTCGAGCTAGGCCTGAGCAGACCTTCGACATTCAAAATCATCGATCAATTCAAAAATCAAATTGTTCTTGGATCGGTCACGTGCTATGACAGTGTCACACTACTGTATCGCTCGCCTCCGCCCATCACAATGTCTGACTCCCGTACACGTCCCAGGGACGACGACGACGACGACGCCGAAGAATCCGAGGCACCTCCTCATCGACGCCAGCGACTAGAGGACGAGACTCTTGTGGACGCTGATATTGTCGTTGTAGAGCAACTCGAGCGGGACCCTCAGTTTTATCGCAGCGACGGAGACTGTGTCATCCGGGTAGAGAACACCCTGTTCAAGGTGAGTTTTCGCTCCCTCCCTGAATGCCTTTGAAGGTTTATTCGTTGTCTGACAGGTCCATCGATTCCACTTCAACGGTCCTGCATTTGAGGGATTGTTTTCACTACCGGGAAGCGAAGACAAGAAGTTTAAATTCGAGGGGCAAGACGATTGCCACCCGATTCGATTCTTTGGCGACACCGTCAATCAACTCCGTTCATTCTTAGGCTACGCATATGCGCAGTATGTAATAACCCATTTTTACATCAAGTTGAGCTCATCTCGTCTTCTTTCAGCGCGCTCCACGTTCAGTACTCATCCATGCCACTGACGGACATCTACAAGCTGATCGACACTGTTCAAATTGCGCACAAATACGCGCTGGAGGAGTCCGAGAAGTGGGCGGTGAACGCCATCACGTACGCTTGCGTCAAGAAGAAACTGCTGAGGAACTGCGCTGTCGACGTATATGTCGCGCTCCTTAAACTCGATCTTCTATCTCCGATGCCGACTGTTAAAAGTCACATCCGGAAACACTGGATCGACCGCCTGCGGGAGGGTGGTGATAAGACAATGACCATTGCGCACGCATTGGATACCGCGGACGAAATCGGATTCCGTCGCCTACTCGGCGATCTTTACTTCCTCCAGCTCCAAAAACTCGACGAACCTGCAGACAGCATTCCGGGCACTCAGGTGGCCCAGCCCCTCCCTGCCGATCTCAACGACGTTCACAAGCTGCGTCTTATGACCGGCTATCGGTCGTTGTCGTTGTCGTGGTCTCGAATCGCTGCAAACCCTCTCCCTCTCGAAGGGACTTGCTCCTTGGGCATCGCGTGCCACTTGGCAGAATGTGGTCCCATTTGGACTGCCGATTGGGATGACAATGTCGCCCAGATGAGTCGCCTGACGGGGGGAAACTTATTGAAACATGTCCAGACGTTCCAGACAGCGTTATTAGACCACTACGTTGCGAATGGAGGGTGTCCCCTCGTCACGCCGACCATCAACCGCCAATTCCCGGAACTCATCAAGACGCTACGGCAGTCAATTGCGGACCATTTCCTAGGGCCTGAGCCGGAGGAGCCGCCGGCTTAATCCTTTCGTGCGCTTCATTCCTCGCATACGTTCGGGGATTACTGACACCCGAGTACCAGTATATAAGCATCATGCAAATCTGGTGGGTTCTTTCCTCGCATGCCGGGGTATGCTTACTGACGTCCAAGTTACAGTATTTAAATCTACTAAATCCCGCCAGGGATATCAAACCTTATGCTATTTTCCATCTTTACCCTGATGTCCGTTGAGAAGGATTATCTGGCGTCGTCCTCACCAGTCCATGTTTGACCTGAGCGCCGCGGGTATCACCGCTCGGTGGCGCTTCCACACTTGGCGTTTTCTGTTATCCACCGGCCTCACTAAAGCCACTCAGACAGGGACGCTTCATGGAACTGCAGCAGCGAGCAGTACGACGCTCGAGATTTGCGATGCCAGCGAAACCGTCTGCTTCCGGTCCCCATAATCTCGATCATGTTAATGAAGCTCTTTTAAAATGGCGGTGAGCTCCTCTTCGCTGCGCCGCTTGCTCTATTACCAGGTAAGCCCTGTAGACGAGGGGTTTATTCCTCTGCAATATCGGTGATTCAGTGTCCGACGGGTATCGTCCTCCCGGTGCGTTCAACATAGATGCTGTCGAATTCATCTCCCAGTCCAAGCAATACCAGGTGACAGGGACGTCTTTTCTACTCCAATCATCTGTCATTCCTTTAACCTTCGAGTTGGAATATTCAATGAACGAACCAGCTCCTTTCTTCTCAGACCAAGCGCAACTTACGATTCCGATTCCTGCGCTATCCGAAACTCGCGGAGGAATGGATCACATGCGGGGTACGCTACAGTGGCGCTCTACCCGCGGCATCGCTCACCTGCTTTGAAGCTTAGGGGTCAGAGAAAACATCGCTAATTGTGATCCGTCCCCTTACCCTAAGCGCAACACGGTTGTTCTTCTTCAGCCATAAATTTGTGTCACCGCGAGTTGGAGTCGTCGCGGGCACCTAACTGTGAATCTCGAAGTTTAAATTTCGCACGCATGTAGGTTGTCCGGCGGAGCTTGAACGGCGTCGATGCTCCCATCAGGACGACTTTCCCTCGCGCTCGTATGTCAACGACGACAATTATAGGCCTGTTCGAGCCTACGATTGCCTCGGGAAACATCCCTCCCATCAACATCATCAACTTGATCAAGCAAGGACAAGGTCGATTGTTTCGGCGGTTTGAGCTCAGTTTTCGTAACTAGCTGTGCTTTGATTCATCACAGGCTATATTCGGCGGTCCTCCGTGATTGCGACCATAACGATAGTGGGGTAAAATCTATACCGACGCCTTGCACCAGCTTCAAGCCTTATAAAGCTCAATGCGTATTCAAAGCAGATTCAAATACACCATCATCGCACTCTTGGCAAGTTCGTTATCAGGTTTGGATGTACTACTAGATTGCATACTATCTGAGCAAATCAAGGGGACGGGATGCCATGGTGATTCTCAATCTATCAGTCACTCGTATTTTTGGGATTTTGCTCTCGTACTTGCCATCAGCCGCTGGCCAATTTATACCGAACGTCCTCCGCTGAGGTCAAAGTCCTACCACCATGACGAAGAGCGTCCACTTCTCCAGCACGAATATCATGTACTCGCCACTTCCCTGGTCGCCCTCGCCGGGTGCCTCAACCTCGTCTCTTCCACCCTCCTCCTCCATAACGACACATCCGCGGCCGCAAGAGTCTTTGGAGGACACTGCGGTCGCTGAACCTATCCGACAAGAGCCCTCACCCAAACCATTATTACACCGCTCAACACCCATCCTATACAGCTTGTGGCCCTCTACCCCGCCATTTCGACTGTCACAGCAGCGCGACTATACCCAGATTCAGATACATTCCCTCCTCTCCTTTATGCCCTTCACGCCCCCTAATGTCCACTACGACTTTGCCCAACCGCTACACACCATCAACCCGCAGCTAACGCCATCGTGGCTTAATCCGGCGACCTACCCTCCGTTGCCCGTCCTTAGTGTCATTTGCCGCCACATAGCGTGGCCAATGACGGTAGCCCCTTCGCTGCCAACGGGGTTCGTGTCAGTCCTTGACGTCTTCACGTCGGTCTACACTAGTCTCCGGCTGGCTGTCCAGTGGGCTGAGTACAATGCACTACCATCGGCCGATGCGCGTCGAAGTGTCGACGACGCGTACTTTGCGCGATGTAGGTTGGTGGAGGACAAGGACGAACGAGGAATCGAGAAGCTCAAGGGTATCAAGCGGGTCGATTTCCTCCTCGGAAGAACTCGGTTCTCGGGGCTCTCCGGACCCCTCGAGGCTGAGCATGTTTGGGAACTCAATGTGTCGTAAATAGCACATTCGCGAGACCACCTGTGTGCTGTCCTGCACACCCACCCCTCCGGTTTCCGGCGCCTATGAATTCGTACGTTTCTCATGGAATTTAGAGTCGCAGAATCAGCACTTGTGGTCAATTAACACTGTAATACTTTACCGTCCAAAATCTTGTACCTGTACCATTATCTACCCCAAATAATCACAATGGAATGAAGTCGAAAACATTTTGATCAGTCCTTAAAATACTCCCTTCTATCTACATCTCCGTTTTGCCCTCTTTCCCCACAGCACACCACAGCCTTCAACTCCGAGTCTATCATATGGCTGGCTCTGTTCTGCTTGACCGCATTACACCTGGTCCACGTCAGCATCCTCCATGGAAACGACTGCGGACGATATCTTCGGGCCTGCTTTGAATCAACCGAACTTGGGGTTGTACTGAATGGAGATGGTGATCCATCAACAGAGTTTCTTCAACCGCTTTCGCGTAGGGACGGTTGCTCTGCACGAGGCTCGCGCCCGCATGGGGAAATGTTCTCAATGTTCTTAACTTCTCAATGATCAACTCTTCATCTGAGTGGTTGATTTCCGTCAACACAGCACCCGTTTGCGGTGCCGAGGCGGAGGGGGGGATATACATACCAACCCCATGGATTAAACGCTGCAAATCTGAAGGCAGGAAGCCAGAAGTTGCTGTTTGGATCATTGGGTTGAATTGTCGCGCTCACTAACTATAGACACAGGAGTCCTTTGTGCGTTTGATTATTTATGGGTCATATCGAGTGAACGGAGCCACAGCCGCGCGGCGTCTCCGGCCGCCCCTCGGCCCTCCACCAATCGCACTACTGTTTTTGGACGCCATTGGTTGGAAAGATCGGTTTTGCCGAACCTAACGTCAACATCGAAAGTGTGGCCTCGTAAGGCTGTTAACACATTGCAGCTTGCAATATGATGCTGCGCGTCTTCTTTGCCTTAGGACCAGTATTGGGCTTATGAGGTCTTTTCCAGGACGGGCTGTTCACGGGCAAACGGATAAATATCCGGCCACAGTTAGCACCTGAGTCAAGGTAGAACAATGGAGAGCAGAACAGCCGTCGCTGCACAGTATTTAATCGCAAGCCTTCCCTCTCTATGCTGAACGACCCCAATCACTTCAATCCCAGAGCAGAGCTTCGTAGGTCAAACAGATTATTTGTGTGACGGGGCCATGCCTGGCCGCGTTCGGTGGTCAGCCGCCAACATATTTCATTCTCCTCCACCTCCCCTCGCGAGCTCCTCCTCGTCCTCCGCAGCCTCGTCCGACGGCCCCCTGACCCCCACCCGTGGTTCACACTGGTCTCCCGGGACCAACACCATTTGTTCCCCGCCCCTCCCATTATGCATCGCGGACCATTGGACGCGCACACCCTCTCATAGCATTTTACACCCCTCCACTGCTCAACTACGACGTCTCCCTCCACCCTTCGTCGATTTCCACACACTACCGCGGTGTCTCGACCGTTGGGTTCTTGGAGTCCGCTACGTACCCTCCGGAAACAGCCCTTACTCTGATCACGCCGCACCTCCCCTGGGCGGTCATCGTTGCGGCCGCCAACGGTTGCTACGTCACTGTCTCCGACGTCCTTAATGCGGTGTACTGCTCCCTGCGCGTCAACGTCACGACCGTAGAGTTCCTTACGCTCGGGACGAACAAGTTGAAGCACCAGGTTTCGGAGGCCTATCGGCGACGCTACGAGCGACTGCGCGGGCATCGTGGATATAGGGAAGAGAAACAGCTTGGGATCAGGCGCGTTGATTTCTTAATGGGATATACCAAATTCAAGGGCATCTCGCCTGCCAGTGGACGCTCTTCAGATGTATGGCAGCTGCACATTTCATGACTCCAGTGCGAAACATTCCTATGCAGCCTTAGCCACTTGGTTTATGCATAAATGATATTAAGCCACCCATCTTTCAAAAAAAGACTGCGGTATCAGTTTCGCTGTCAAAGGCGCGAACTATTTGTGCGTGTTGATGGGACGCGTCGCGCCGCACACGTGACCCGCGTGAGTCGGGTCCACCTTGTTCAATTCGCCTTTCTTTGGGCCTTCTAGCAAGAAATTAGAGTCAAGGTGGCCAGAGTAAAATGGCTCCTGGCGTCTTAACACTGCGGTGGGCCATGCATGTTTGGGACCAAATAATCGGATGCAAAGTTTTTTAGTTCGCATTTTTGAACGCGGTCTAACACGCTGGATCACTTTTGGCTCCCAAATTCACGCCAAAAACTCTTAAACCCTGGAGTCCTACAGAAATTTAACATGTTTGACTCCTTTTGGGTTAGACAAAATAGGTTTCTTTAAGCTCCGAAAAGCGGAGTTCCATTGTTCTTTGGCTGTTTGGACCTCAGAGGTGTCATTTTTGTTCTGCAAAGGAAATACTAAACACCACAGGTTTTTGCCCCTGTCCTTTTGAACTTGACATTCATTGCATTTGAGCGATGTTTGGATTCCAAAGATCTGTTATCTGTTATCGCACGTTTTAGGCGGTGCGAAAAGTGTACGCAAACCGGAAGACCTGTTTGAACCTCATTGTTTGGACCCAAAAAGGTATCAGCCACCACAGTGTAAGAAACATCGAAACCCTTGCCCAATGCTTAATGAACCTCAACCACCGAACTAATAAAGAACAACTCCCGGTTCGGATCAAGTTCGGACTGCTGTCGAGTCGTTCAACTTTTGAGTCTGGTTTTTTGGGAATGCCGCTGCTGAGGACTGGTGCTGGTCCAAACCATCAACCAGCCGAACGATCGAGTCCTCTGCGCTGTAGTTGGAGAACTAACCCTGGACATCACAGGGTTCCAACCTGGTTTCAACGGTCAACGGTCAACCTCAAGACATTTAGACCGACGAGTGTGAGTATTTCCGTGTACAGTATACATCCTTTCACTTACACACACTGGACATACAATTCCATTCATTCTTTAACATCTAAGAACTTATTCCAAAGTGTATCGCATGGCGAGTCCTGGGAAGAGAATCAGTGGAAAGCCAAGGGACATGAAAGAGAACACACAAGGGAGTTGCTCTCGGCCGCTTGTACGACATTTGACAGCGCGACGTTGCCACTGTATGCCAGCTTGGCCAAAGTCGTGGTTGTCTTTCCGGACACGTATTTCGCCCAATTTGGTGCGGGCGGAGTCGTGGGGTCCTTCACAAAATTACCGTAGATTGTCTGCATGGTTGAGGAGAGAGTTGCCTCGGCAGTTGTCGCCCCCGTGCGATTGTAGGTGCCAAAAATCTCGAAGACTGTCGCCGGCGCCTAGTTAGTACCGACGTCGGTTTGGGAGTCTAGCACGTACGATCAGAGGAGTGCCAGGCGCCGGCGTTGACGAAAAGTTGCATATTGGGGAAGGTTGCGCCTACGAACTCGATCACTGAACAAATGTAAAACAGCGAGCGAGTTGCATACCGTATGCATACCGATACACATTCGGCTGGCCTGCCCCAACGGCGGCGGCACCCCAGAGCTCCGCAGGGCTGCAAAGATAATAGAGGGTCTGAGACGAATAAAAAGGAAAAAAAAGGAAAAATTGACCAGAGGAAGAGGAAGTCCTTAACCACGTCTGAAATAACGAGGTTGTCGCTCAAACCACTTGTATAGAGCGCGCGGACTTGAGCTGGAGCAACGAGGGTACCGAAGTTGGTGGTGAGGTAGGTTGCGAGGTTGTTCTGTTTGATTGCGAACAAGCTTCCATCGTCTTGGGTATGTCCAATCATGAAGGGCACTCCAGCTGTTTGTTTATTTCGGATGCGTTGGATTGGGTCGGAAAACACGGTCACACTGGTTGGGATTTCAATTTTCAGTTCAATCGAACCATTGAAATGTTATGACGAACTTGTCAACCATAGATGTCCAGGTGCCGCTGGACGCGCCGTTGGTGTAGGCACGGATGGTGGTTGCAGACACGTTCTTGAGGCAGGCCAATCGCGCGGCGCCGGGCGCTTGTGTGCATCCGAGTGCAGTGGCCATGGCGTTGAACGCGACAAAAGTAGGGGTCGGAGACCTGGACTCTACGGCACCCGAAAGCATGATAGCCCCCCGGAAAGGCGCCGTTCCTGGGGCATGGCTTGCATAAGCGGCAGCCACAGAGGCCGCACCAGCAGATTGACCCTGGGATACCCGTAAGGTATTTTAAGGCAAGAGAGTAGTAACAAAACATACCATGATCGTCACTTGTTTAGGATCCGCGCCGAACTTTGCAATGTTGGTTTGAACCCATTGGAACGCTAGCTCTGAAGGAGGGGTGAGTCGTAACTCTGAAAAGTCATCCTCGACCGGCACTCGCCTTGATCAAGGAAACCTAAATTATTTCCAGCCGTGGGGAGGTCGGGAGCAGTCGGAAATCCGAAGACATTGGTTCGATAGTTGAAGGAGACCACGGTAATATTCTGACTGGCTGCGAGCGAAGATCCGTCGTACTCTGGAGTGGCCGCAGTTCCAAAAGCTAGCGCCCTAAGCACAGCCAAGCCAAGAATTTAGACTCGCCTGAGAATTCTTATTGTGTTGCTCACCCGCCGTAGATCCAGATGAGTACAGGGGTTGGGGTGGTTGACGTGGGGGCCCACACGTTCCTGATGTGAAGAATAAATTAGCTTTAACCTAGAGAAACAGAAAGAGATGTAATGCTGACAGGAACAAGCAATCCTCGCTCTCGGGAACTGGTGGCGTATTGAAAAGCTCCTCATTGATAGCGGCGACCGAGAACGGAAATTGTTGGACACATGCCGGACCAAGGCTCGTTGCGTTCTGAGATGCAGATGAAGTAAACGCCACTGGTGGCTCCCAACGGAGGGATCCAGTTGGCGATTGCGCGAATCGCTGGAACATTGTCAAGCGATTGGTGGAGATGAGCATAGACAATAGATGCGTACGATGCCCTTGAACGCCGAGACTGCGAAGAAGAGCTCGAATGGGAGTCGAAGTGCGAATGAGTGCCAGGTGAGACTCACCTCCATTGGTCTGCGAGCCTTGTAATAGGCCAGATGTTGTTTGGATAGAAATGGAGGCCGCCCAACCAACAGAAAGCTGAAGGGCAAACGCCAAAGCAGGGGTGAAATGCATCTTCCTGCACAATCCCCGTAGTGAGCGCTGTCTATTTAAGTGACACCGCGTCTAGGCGTTTAAGCTGTGTGTACAGAAAGCCCTATCTGGCACATGGGAGAGGACTGCTGACCCGGAAGAAATATCAAGCAGGGTCGCGAGCTAGTTTCTAAAACTGTTTTAGAAGCGAGTTCAACTCCATTCTTGGTTGTTACGCGCGTCGGAACGCCGTAATGCGGGAATTCGTGACCGCGGATCGAAGTGTTCACACCCAATGTCCTTCCTATCACAAGATCCAAATTGATCATGAGGGTTTCAAAGACTCGAGGACCCATGGGAGTTTTCGCCAGCTCTCGCCCCCAACTTCATTCGCACAAAGGATGTCTTTTACCGTGACAATCGAGGTTGCGGTAGGTCCGAATGTTTGGCGTGCTGCCACTGCCAGCAGTGTTCACCCTAACGGCCTTTATCAGAGCTCCAAAAATTTCAAAGGGCAAAGGCTTTGGCCAAAGGGCAGGCAAAGGGCCTTTGATCAATTTCCCACGCAGTCTAACACCACCAATTTTATTCACGCGAAATAATAGTTCTACACACGGTGCTCCTCATCTGAATCGCAGCAGTGTTGCCACAGACTGGTGAAATTAGCCCATTCTTGAACTACTCGGAGCAAATTTCTGTGCGAGGCTACAGCCGTAATGAAGTTGATTTTTTGGGGACAAAAATGCTTTGTTCAACTCCATTGTGGAAGAAATCCCATAGCAAGTTGAAGTCTGACATCTGTGCCTATCTGTGCGCTGCGAGCCGGCACGGGAGAAGAAGAAAAAGAAGAAACACGTGATGGCCAAAGGCGTTGGCAAAGGGCAAAATTTCGAGCGAGATTTTCGAAGGCCTTTACAAAGGCCTTTACCCTTTGGGCGAACACTGGCTGCCGGTGCAGATCCACGACGCAGAAAGTTGGGTGATCACTGCCGTACCCACGGGGGCGTCGGGATTAAAATTTCGGATGGGGGGAGGGGGGAGGGTATGGGGGTGGCGAGGGCCGAAAAAAATAATTGTAGTATAAGTTGTGGGAGCATTAAAAAAGGCCAGGAGAGGCAGTTCAGGGCTCCTGATGAGGTAATGACACTTTATCTCAGACATCTTTGTTTCTGAGCTTAGTTCCGGAGGGGCCTCCCTCCAGGATTTGATACGTGAATAAACCATTCTTAGACAACATTGATTGCTCGGCATCTCCGGCACAACATTCCCCGTCTTCCAACAGCTTCTCGGGGCCCTATTTCGCAAGGCCCTATTTCAACCGTCAACCTCAAGACATTTAGACCGACGAGTGTCAGTATTTTCGTGTACAGTATACATCCTTTCACTTACACACACTGGACATACAATTCCATTCATTCTCTAACATCCAAGAACTTATTCCAAAGTGTATCGCATGGCGAGTCCTAGGAAGAGAATCAGTGGAAAGCCAAGGGACATGAAAGAGAACACACAAGGGAGTTGCTCTCGGCCGCTTGTACGACATTTGACAGCGCGACGTTGCCGTTGTATGCCAGCTTGGCCAAAGTCGTGGTTGTCTTTCCGGGCACGTATTTCGCCCAATGTGGTGCGGGCGGAGTCGTGGGGTCCTTCACAAAATTACCGTAGATTGTCTGCATGGTTGAGGAGAGAGTTGCCTCGGCAGTTGTCGCCCCCGTGCGATTGTAGGTGCCAAAAATCTCGAAGACTGTCGCCGGCGCCTAGTTAGTACCGACGTCGGTTTGGGAGTCTAGCACGTACGATCAGAGGAGTGCCAGGCGCCGGCGCCGACGAAAGGTTGCATATTGGCAAAGGATGCGCCTACGAGTTCGATCAGTGAACGAACAACGCAGAGCAGTGAGCGAGTGCATACCGTATGCATACCGATACACATTCGGCTGGCCCGCCCCAACGGCGGCGGCACCCCAGAGCTCCGCTGGGCTACAAAGCCGTCAGAGGGAGTGAGACGAATAGAGTGGGAAAGAAACCAGAGGAAGACGAAGTCCTTGACCACTTCCGAGATAACGAGGTTGTCGCTCAGACCACTGGTATAAAGCGCGCGTACTTGGGCTGGAGTAACGAGGGTGCCGAATGTTGCGGTGAGGTAGATGGAGAGGTTATTTTGGTTGATTGCGAAAAGGCTTCCATCGTCTTGGGCATTTCCGATTATGAAGGGCACTCCAGCTGTTTGTTTATTTCGGATACGTTGGATTGGGTCGGAAAACACGGTCACACTGGTTGGAATTTCAATTTTCAGTTCAATCGAACCATTGAAATGTTATGACGAACTTGTCAACCATAGATGTCCAGGTGCCGCTAGACGCGCCGTTGGTGTAGGCACGGATGGTGGTTGCAGACACGTTCTTGAGGCAGGCCAATCGCGCGGCGCCGGGTGCTTGCGTGCAGCCGAGTGCAGTGGCCATGGCATTGAACGCGGCAAAGTTCGGTGTCGGGGACCTGGACTCTACGGCAGCCGAGAGCATAATGGCCGCCCGAAAAGGCGCCGTTCCTGGGGCATGGCTTGCATATGCGGAAGCCACAGAGCGCGCTCCAGCTGATTGACCCTGAGACACTCGTAAGGTATTTCAAGGCAAGAGAGTAGTGACAAAACATACCATGATCGTCACTTGTTTAGGATCTGCGCCGAACTTTGCAATATTGGTTTGAACCCACTGGAACGCTAGCTCTGAAGGAGATGTGAGTCGGAACTCTGAAAAGTCATCCTCGACCGGCACTCGCCTTGATCAAGGAAACCTAAATTATTTCCAACGGTGGGGAGGTCGGGAGCAGTCGGAAATCCGAAGACATTGGTTCGATAGTTGAAGGAGACCACGGTAATGTTCTGACTCGCTGCGAGCGAAGATCCGTCATACTCTGGAGTGGCCGCAGTTCCAAAAGTTAGCGCTCTACAACCAAGCCAAGGAAGTTTAGAATCACATCAGAATTCCAATCGTGTTGCTCACCCGCCGTAGATCCAGATGAGGACAGGTGTTGGGGTGGTTGACGTGGGGGCCCACACGTTGCTGATGTAAGGAATAAATTAGCTTTAACCTGGAGAGACCGAAAGAGATGTAATTACAGGAACAAGCAATCCTCGCTCTCGGGAACTGGTGGCGTATTGAAAATCTTCTCATTGATAGCGGCGCCCGCGAACGGGAATTGTTGGACACATGCCGGGCCAAAGGTCGTTGCATTCTGAGATGCAGTCGAAGTAAATGCGACCGGTGGTTCCCAACGCAGGGATCCCGTTGGCGATTGTCCGAATCGCTGGAACATTGTCAAACCATTGTTGGACATGAGCAAAGTCGTACGTACGATGCCTTTGAACGTCGAGACTGCGAAGAAGAGGTTGAATGGGGATTGAAGGTGCGAGTGAGTGCCCGGCGAGACTCACGTCCATTGGTCTGCGAGCCTTGTAATAGGCCAGATGTTGTTTGGACAGAAATGGAAGCCGCCCAACCAACAGAAAGCTGAAGGGCAAACGCCAAAGCAGGGGCGAAATACATCCTCATACACAATCCTGTGGCGAGCACGATCTATATAAGTGACACCGCGTCTGGATGCGCGCGTTTGAGCCGTGTGCCACATGGGACAGCACTGCTGACCCGGAAGCCGAAGTTTTAGAAGCGAGTTCAACTCCTTTCTTGGCTGTTACGCGCGTCGGAACGCCGTAATGTGGGAATTCGTGACCAGGAATCGAACGGCACAAGAGTTATGCCTTATTGCGCGATGTTGGAGAGGCGCATGATGGTTGCCGGGGAGGAGTTGAGAGCCTAGAGGTGAGAGTAAAGCACGTACCGAGTGATCCGATGACGGTAAGAAATCTCAATTCAGCCATTCTCCGACGCTTGGTGCGGCATGTCTCAGCTTCAGGTGCTCTGCTCAGAATACGCCCAAAAAATAACCTTGGTTTACAGCTGTTTCCGAAATCCTTGAGACAACAGCGATATTTTCGCCCGCCGTCAACTTTTGATGGAATGCTAAGGATTTCCGTTTTTGGGTAGAACCGCCGAGACCGGCCCGATTTGGACTGCTTGACAGATCAACTGGCGTGCGGTCATATTGGGGTGGATTCTCATAGAGCGGAGGTGGACTGGGTGCAGGGGGACGACGGGGGGAAACGACATGGGGAGAAGGCTGGAGAAGGGGGAAAAAAAATAGTGGTAACCAGCCGGTCATCAGATATATTTTGATCGGTTCTACCAAAAACGGAAATCCTTAGCATTCCATCAAAAGTTGACGGCGGGCGAAAATATCGCCGTTGTCTCAAGGATTTCGGAAACAGCTGTAACCGTTGTCGTTCATTTAGTGTTTGCCGTACTGGCCGTGCGGCCTCTTCCTGCCTCTTCAAGGTATCCCCGCACAGAACTGCGCATCTAGCCAGGGGATCTGGGGAGTCCAGCTTCGTTGTGATGTCTGAAAAGTTGACATCCCTACATTCGAGTTGCGCATTTTTTTTTGATGAGCCGCAGGATGTACATTGGACTAGGCAATTTCACTGAGGTTTGCTGGATCCGGTACGGCTGGAAGGAGGGCTGCCTTGTACCATCTTGCAAACATTATCCGGCAACATCGATATCGTGTCATCATGGCAGAGATATTGCAATTGAGGCGTCATCATAAAATACTCGAGGTGACGGCATTGTGTCGTGACACACTGAGTACGGCCTGGCTTTGAGGCGATCGGAACAGGTGTTTCATGAACGAAGAGCTAGTCTCCCTGTTTACCAACTGTTTACCCCACTATTAGGATCGGCGCTGACCACCTCGAATGTGAAAAAAAAAGAAACCGGTGATCCCAAGGTGATCCTTGACATGGCCTGCCCTCGATTGGAACGAGGGAATCCGACTACACGCGTTCAGCAGCTGGAACCAGTGTCGGGTGCGGCCCATTCTGTGATACCCTATAGTTTGAGTGTATGGATACGAGTTACTTGAATGAGACGCACCCACCTTCATAAAAGCCAAGATACAAGCAAGAATGAGAGCCGCTGGAGTGGAGGATAAGAACAACATGGAAAGACATGAGGACAACGTAGGAGCTACCGCAACGCGGATGAAAAAAAAAGAAACGTCATCAGGTGCAACCTACGGCTTGGCCTCGAGTCGAACGAGGGAACCCGAATAGGTCTCGGGTGCGCACCACCTTCGCGCCAGGCCTGGTTATTGTGATCGCCCAAAGTGCTCTGAGTTAGGAAGTATAGAGATTTGAATTTTACAAAGAGGCTTACGGAGAGCAAAACGAGTCGGAATTTGGTGCGAGGAGGTTTCTGGCGAAGACGCGCAAGGACGGGCCAAGGAGCGGACGCAGGTATCAGCGGAGCAAGGAAAACATCGGAAGAGGATACAGCTCATGGCCTAGAATAAGGGCCCGACGAAACATCGGAAATCTTTCACCAGTTTCGGGTGCACACCGGTGCGCTCCAGGTCTTCCTGTCGTGTGGATGAACATCTGGTGACATTCGAGTAATGGAGGGCTGTTTGGCGGCTTAAGCTTTTTTCGTCCTGTTTTTCTTTCGTGTAAGTCAAGTCGATGTGCGGTGCGCACCACCGCGCTCCAGGCCTCCTGCTCCCTATCTGCTGTTTGTCGTACCGTCAACTCCGCCGTGAAAGGAGGGGAAACCAAAAGTCCGCTTCGCTCGTACCACGGCCTGGCCTCGAATCGAACGAGGCTACCCAGATATCCCCGCAACTGGTATTGGGCGCTGCCGCTCCGCACCAGGTGTGTAATATCCTACAGTTCAAAAGTCAGTCAAGATACGCATTTAATACGTGGCCGAACGAGATAAACCGACCATAGGCGGGGTATGCAAGTTCATGGCTGGGAGAAGGCATCTTCGTGCAGCCAGAAATATGGCGCGAACGCGAGGACAAATCCCTCCACTGTGTTGTTGGAGGAGAGTGTCGCTGGATTGCCGTCGACGGGAGGCGCGAAAACAAAACTGCACCTTCGCGTTATTGGCCACGCCCTGCACTCGATTGGAACGAGGAAATTTGAGCAAAGAGACAGCACGAGGCGTCTCAAATTACGCACAGCTGTGCTTCAGACCGGTTTATTTCGACACGCACCTTCGAGAGGAACAAGAATTCAAGTCTGAATGGGCTGCCTCGGGTTATGTCCTTCGATCAGAGCCACAATTGTGGTGGCTGGAAGTGGGATATCAGTGGTGCTTTATTCATAAGAGGGTGGGAAATAAGAGGGACAAATAAACGGAAAAAATTGTTCGCCAACAACGAATGGCCTAGTCTTGAGTCGAACAAGGTATCCCGAAGGTTAACGTCGGCTTGAATATGCATAACTCTCGGCCCCGGACCACTCCGCACCACGCCTTTTACCCGTGGATACGAGGTATCGAAATCATGACTTGTCGATTCCAAGTCGATTCTTTTTGGTTTTTTTCGAGGCCCGGGCAATTTGTTGGCGGCGGCCCGTGGAAAATCTGCAGTGGAGGTCGGAAGGGTGGTGCTCGGTCTACGGAGATTCGAAATTCCAACCCGTCCATCCAAGAGTGTTTGCCGCTGAGCATGGCGAAGGGAAAGAAGGGCCGTGACCGTGACGGCTAAGAGTGGGCCGCCACGCCCGTGATCCGCTGCACCGCCACCGAGGTGTGACAGTGACCCTCGCTTCTCTTTCCGCTGCCAGCATCTCACCTTGCCCGCACTTGGGCCCATCCCGTAGGATCCAACCGAAGGAACAAGTAACAGACCTATAACGCTATGACGGACCGTGTAAGAGAGGTAAGTGTGTGGATCGGTCGGGATTGGCGGTTTATTGGGTGCGATTTGTATTGCGATTGGGATCAGAAGCCCGAGGGAGGGTTTCTGCGTCACTTCAGCGCCGTTGGTGTTCCTGGGATGTCCTAAAGACGAGGAGGGAGATCGGGTGCTGCTGTATCGGTATCGATACATGCAGCTGTGGCACGCATCATGACGCGCTTTATTTTCTTTAACCCAATACTCATTACTTACGAGTCGCCCACAGAGACTCGTCCAACTCCGCTCTGAAGTAGACGCCGCCACCCTCCGCGCTGAGACAGCAGAGGACAAGGTCAAGCATCTCGAGCAATCCCTACTCGAGAAGGACAACGATATCAAGAGTCTGCAGCATAAGCTCGATACGAGCGAGGAGGCACTAGATCGGGCGGAGGCTGGGCTAAGGGAGGCTAATGAGAAGTGAGTGTTCTAACGGGAACATGGGGAGGAATTCGAATCGATGCTAACGTGTTATTGCACGCACAGACTCCGAAGTCTCGACGTGAAGGCGGAGCAGGCGGAAAGGCAGCAGATGGTCGCGGAGAAGGAGCGCGATCAGTGGGAGGCGAAGTGTGAGGTACGTTTGGCCTGGCTCTTCCCTCATATATGTTCCTAAACCGCGCTGCGGATTCCGCTTTTTTTTTTGGCATTCCATTTCCTACATATTGCAACGGAAATAACAAATACTAACCAACCCACAGGCCATCGACGCGAAATACAAAGCCGCCAAGATCGAGCTCGACAACCTCGTCGGCGAGATGGAGGGGCTCTAACCGTCCTTCTGTCCGTTCATTTCTTTTCCTTTGTTTTCGCTTCGTTTGTTTGTATACTCCTGCGATGGTGTACGATTCCAAATTTAAATTCCACGACGTTTCCTTGTTTTGTTGTGAGGCTTCAGGTGTTTGTCCATGTTCAACCCGGTGCTTTGGACTCAAGTACAGGGCCTGCATCAATTCGATACCTCGATGTCACCACAGATCACGAGTAAATATCGCGAACCCTATGGGCCACACACTGCATGTGGAGCTCCCGAAGCTGATCGACGAGTGGAGGACACATCTCGGTCCACGGAAGTGCGGGAGGGAACGACTTGACGATCCGATGGATCCCATCCATCATGCGCGCGCTGGTGGACCACATCGGGAACATCTTCAGGAGCGGGGGGTTGCCGTTTATGATCACTGCATGCAGCTGCAACCGCCCCCCGCTACGCGAGAGCTGTTCGAGGCGAATAGCCGCCTCCGGAGCGCGCTCGTACGCCGACATTGCCTCGATCTTGATGAAGTCCTCGCCGGTGCCAAGCCTCTGGAAGTCGAAAGCGGTGAAGAACGGGGTGTCGGGGTTGGTGTAGATGAAGGCCGCCTGGCGGAGCATGATCAGCGGTTTGAATTGGCCGAGATTGTATTCGAGCATGGCGCGCAGGTACGCTCTGCTCCGCGGACTGACGAGGCCGGGAAAGTCAACTGTAGGCTATGATTAGCGGTTTTCTTTTGACATGGAATGGATGGTACGAACTAAGTGGTGCGAGCTTGGAACACCACTGGCGATGTCCCGCTTTCCAATCAATTTTTTGGCACTCGGACGAGCAGTAGTATGAGAAGTCGCAGCCAGAGCAGTTTTTTAGTTCCGATTTTTCTGCGAGCTTGAAGCACTACGATCCCATCGATATCAGTTGGTGGTTGGGTAGGTCACTAGTCGGAATCTGTACCTTCATATTTTCGCACACCTTGGATGATACCCACTGTTCGGAGTGGAAGAATTCCAGCGCTTCCAGCCGCAGCTTCACCACCGGTGCGAATTTTTGCCACATCGGGTAGATCTTGGATTTTGCGAAAGTAGGAGTAGTGGTGTGGGGGAGAGCAGCGGTGTAAGATGTTTTCATCTGACACACAACAGGAAAATAAAGGAGAGCACCTGGAATAAGGGCCTCGAAGAGCTCCTTGATGATGGGATACGATTTCGTGAGCGTCCGCGAGGAGACGATGAAGGTGAGGAGGCCACCGTCCAGAGCGCCAGCGATGGCTTCGTGGCCCACGCGCCAGCGGAAAAACTCCCCGAGAAGGATGAGGGATACCTCTACTGCGGCGTCATGTGCCCTGTCCCTGTCACCCGCCTCGACAAAACCACACATCGAGAGCACACAGCGTACGCGCGAGAACTTTGGCAATGCCGTGCGAGTGAAGTTCCCTGTTGAAAGCGTCGTCCTCTTCCTTACGGACGCTAATACTCCCCATGATGGCAATTATCGTAGTAAGAGTGAGGGACGTCAGCTCGGAGAGGTCGCGAGCGAGGAAATCCTTGAGCTGTGTCACCATTAGGTATGCTAGTGTGTCGCTACCCGCCTGCGCCATTTGTCAGCTCCGCAAGATGCCCAATCGGATCGTCGGCCAGGATGGCAAGAACGGGAGTACACCGCTCGTCCCTTAGGGTGGATCCCGGAATACCGGCACTTGCGTCCAGTTCTTGTGTCAGCTCGCCGTCACGGCGCAGGAGGGAGGCCCAGTAGCTCGTGAGAACAGCTCTCAGGTCGGGAGAGCTTCGGACCGTGCTCGACATCGGTGCATATTTGTCGATGGCCAGGATGATATTGGCGCAGATAAACAACATGTGTTCGACAGGGAGCACTCTAAATGTGGCGGGAATAATAAGATGGCAGGTGTGGACGAAAGAGATCCACGGAAAAAGCCGTGGCCAGAGGTCCGCATAGGCAGCGCGGGGGATTGAATCCTGGGACAAGGATTCCGAGATGCCAGTCAGACACTCTATCGCTGCGGTAATCGGACGAAACTCTCCATGCCGATCTGCGTCCGATAAAATTGAATCCAATTGGAGAGACGTTGGAATTTTGTCCGCATTGAGATGAATGTAGAGGACTGGGAGAATCAAACGACGGTGTAGTTTCGGTAGATCTGGCAAAGCGCAAGTTAGTGCGTGCAGATCGTCGTATGACCCATTCGCGGCAGATTTCGCGGATGCCTGGATGAATTTATGAGATTTAAGAAGAAGAATGAAATAAAAGAGCCACTCGAATGGATAAGGGAAGCTTGGACAGGTTTGTGAGGCGCAGCGACTCATGTATCTGCAGTGGCATGGCGGTCACTGGTGAAAACAGCCGGCCATCATCACAGCGTGACATCACACCTTGCCCTCAAACCACCATCTCGAGCAATGGACTCTGGGTTTCTGTCACTTCCACCTGACCTGGTCCTGGAGGTTTCAATGCATCTAAGTCTTGCCGACGCCATCGATCTTCTGTCCGTACGCACTCCATCTGTGAAAGGATTTCCGGTTTTCTAAAGCACATCAATACATCATCGCAAAGACCTGCAAAACTCTGCGCCAATGCTGCACCGAAAAATCGTTCTGGCTTCACGCCCTCGTCCGGGTGCGTCAAGACCAGAAACATCCAATCGCGGTCCCACTGCTGCAAGACCTTTCCGCTCTGACACTCGCCGAGTTGACAGAGGCGGGGAAACGGACGAACAGGCTCATGAAAAATTGGCGTAGTGAGACTCCAAAGCCGGAATCGGTAAGGGAAATTTATGTGGACTTGATGTCCGACATTGTGGTCATCCCCGGCGCCAACCTCATCATCACACACGGAACTGGTTTCGTGGCTTGTTGGGATATCCTGCGGCAATGCTCTGTTGGCCGCCTGGTCGAAAGTGGGATCTTGGTTGAATCATCGACTTTTGGAGAATACGGAAAGGTTATGCTCGGTGCTACCAAACAAAATTCGTCAGTTGTTCTTATGAAGACTTCCCTGGGATTTACTTCTTACACACACACCAGGTACTGCTTCGAAGTGCTAGTCATCTGCGTTGATTATCGTAACCGAGCGGCGGTCTCGATATCTCTGCTCCTCCAGCACACGTTTGCCTACCCACGGCGCCACTTTTACCAGGCGTCCCCGGTCACTGTTGACGCCAATAGAGTGCGAGTCGTGGTGACGACGTTCGATCCCTGGGAGTATACCCTGTTATCAGTTTCTCTCGCTGGCAATGAGGAGACCATGTATGATTTCATGCCCCCGGTGCGTACCCCTTATGCTAAAACCTCGGATATGTCTGAAAACCACCAGGTTCCGCGCGGAGTTCCTGTATATGGCCCACCAAAGGTGTCCATCATCTCCTCCCCCAACGGACCCTACTTTCTTCGACATATGCAAAATTCTGGGGATGTTACGCACCTCTCCGGCTCGCCTGTCACGCCTTCCACCACCACTACCACGACAGTCCCACTCGGCACGCCCAACAAATCATTGCAAATCAAACACTTCACCCCCGCAGATCCCGCCGCCGATATAGTGTGCGTCACCTCGGGTCAATTCATGGTCGAATTTTGGCAAGCGCGACGCGACGCGGATGCCCGGCTCGTCTTCGACAACGTCTCCCCGTACGCCGCCGACCGCGTCGTTAACAGTGTCGTCGCAGGAGCATCGGGGACCTACGCACTTGTCGCCCTGCACCCCGGAAGTCCTAATGAGGCGCCTCTAAGGCTGTTGCATTGTTTTCCTGGTGGAGCGCTAGATCACCGCGAAATTCGGGTGCCTGACAAGACGCTGTACGTGAAGGAAGGACAGATTGCGTTGGACGATCATTTGGGACTTATTCTTTCGGTGCGGGGTGACGGAAGGCTTCGCATCGCGTCTTATGCGTAGGGGTATTATTTGGTCATTATGTACCTCATCTCCTACGCGGCTCGAATATGCCTTCCTTCCTCCGATTCTGCTCCGTGAGCAGGCGCTTCTTCCATAAGTAGTCTCTAATGGAATCACTCGGTTCAAATCACCCTTCAGAGCTCATCTTTTCGACCCGTTTCGTTAGAATTTAATTATTTAAATGTGGATTACTATCAGTTCCAATGGGTTAGAATTCACATTATTTCTCCCTCCCCTTGGCTTCTTTTCCCCCGGAGTTTTCCGCGATTAGCTTGCGTAGTACTCCGCTGTACCCGTGCAAATTTCCTAGGGAATCAAAGGCGAGGAAGGTATTGAAAAGCAGTTACCGGCTCATCAAACTCAGACTGTTTTTGGAATACATCGATATTCTGCTTCCCCGCTGGACTGTAAGCTCCAGAAATATTTGAGGGTGATATTGAACAGTTTTGAACACGTTTTGTCTCCTTAGATCCTTTTACCGGGGGCGAGTTCAACTGCAATAGGAGGGGACTCGTCCAGTCACTCAATGTCACCCACGGCATCCAAATCTCCGCTGATTGATCGCAATTCCCCTGCCTCGGAAGCGGCGCCGAGAGCCGCCGAGTCGGTTGATGAGCACTGTGATGTGGGCGGGGATCGTATACCGTACTAACCATGCCGTAACTCGGCATTTTTTCTCCTCTCCAAGTCTGTGACTCCCACAACGGCCTCAGCTTGCCGCAAGTCTCCGGCGATCCCAAACCCATTTGGCCGCTGCCCCCGAACGTCGACCGCAGCAATTTGCCCGCAGCTGCACTTGATGTTCGTCGACCTTGAAATCTTCGCATTCGTGACGTTCTCCTCTTCCCCCTCCCGTCCTCCGTCTTGCCCTTCGTTCAAATGAACGGGAATCCTGCTGGCGGCCGGTTGCCATTTAGTTGCCGATGGCCGTAATCGTCTCAGTCACTGATGCCCAGATTCCCGTTTTTCCCTCCCACTTGCCCCTCCCCAAAATGCAGGTCTTTGGCGTCGTTTGGGCGTCGAGCGTCACATTCGCGTCGTTGGTTGCGGCCCAGGTGCGCGTCTCGTTTTTTGGGTAGTCATGCTAATCATTCACATTCGCAGTCATCAGGCTTCGCTTTGAGCACTACCTCTGCTTCAAGTTCTCCCCAAAGTGCCGTGCGTACATTGTCAAACTCACGCTTCCTAGGCCTCACATTGTGCAGACTTTTCCAAGCGGAGGAATCATATTGGCGTGAGACCACTCGGGCGCATCACCGAGGCCTCGGGTATCTCGGCGATGTTGCGGGAACCATCAGGAATAGCAGAGAACAGTCAGGAATATTTGGGAACACTCAAGAAACTTATGGAACATTTACTTATGACTCAGAGTGACTGGTAAAGTAGTATATATACAGTAGCTAGAGTGAGGAATTCCTCACGAGCTTGTACCACCCGCCCTCACGGGCATCGTGTAAATCTCATCACTGATTGAACCGAATACTGCGTGAAGCAAAGGCTTGAAGACCTTAGAAGCAGAAACTCCATAACAAGCTCGTAGATTTACACGAACCACTCCCCACCATATCATTCTCATCCAAATTATCATCACACACTATACAATGTCGACGAACACAAACAGCCTTCTATCCAACGTACCCAAATTGACCCGATCCAACTACTATGATTGGAAGTTTGCCATTACAATGGTATTACGACAATCTGGATGCTGGGACATAGTGAATGGAAAGGTCTCGAAGCCCTCGACCCGCGACGCAGCAGAAAAGTGGGAAATCAAATCAGAGGAAGGGCTTACCGCCATCGGCTTGACAGTTGACACCGACCAGTATCAGTATATCCAGGACGCCGCCACGGGACCGGCCGCCTGGGACGCGTTATCGAAGGTGTATGAGAAGAACAGCAGAGGAAACAGAATCAGTTTGAAGAGACAGTTTTATGGCTACCAACACAACCCGACCGCACCGATCCAGGAATATATTTCTGGAATATTAGGGTTTGCCACGAAACTTAAGGCCATTGGAGTAAAGTTGGAGGACACAGATATCATGGATGTCTTGCTCTTTAATCTCCATGCAGAATGGTCGAATATTGCCGGGACCCTGTGCGCGACCACAGATGACCTCGATACGGTCTCGGATATCACCGGGGCACTTCTTGACGAAGAAGGACGGCGCGGAAGCCCGATCGACAGCGGTGACATTGCTTTGCAGGCTATGAGCCAAACCACATGCAGTAATTGCAGGAAGCCTGGCCACAGCAGGGCCGAGTGCTGGGCCAGAGGAGGAGGTCAAGAGGGACGCAGGAAATGCTACAAGTGTCAGAAAGAAGGTCACCTCGCATACCAATGCCCTGAGAACGATGCAACGAACAACGCGAACTACGCAGCAGCATTTTGAGGGAGGTATTCCTTCGAACCCCACAGTTGAGCAGCAGCAGCAGAATGTGAAGAAGACTCCCGAAGGAACCCGGGCGTGAATATGATGAAGAAGACTCTCGATTGAAATCGGGTGTGAGAGATGAAGAAGACTTCCGAGGTAACTCGGACGTGAACCGCAACTAACGAATTGACACGACTTGAAATGATCTGACCTAACGAAGCAGAGGGAGTTGAGTTATTTATTCGGTGATACGCACCGATTGAGAGGGAGTATTGGCGTGAGACCACTCGGGCGCATCACCGAGGCCTCGGGTATCTCGGCGATGTTGCGGGAACCATCAGGAATAGCAGAGAACAGTCAGGAATATTTGGGAACACTCAAGAAACTTATGGAACATTTACTTATGACTCAGAGTGACTGGTAAAGTAGTATATATACAGTAGCTAGAGTGAGGAATTCCTCACGAGCTTGTACCACCCGCCCTCACGGGCATCGTGTAAATCTCATCACTGATTGAACCGAATACTGCGTGAAGCAAAGGCTTGAAGACCTTAGAAGCAGAAACTCCATCAAATCATCTTCGCGCCGCCTTCTCTTCCCTCCGTGTCGTTTTCTCTTCCCTCCACGTCGCCGCTTCCTCCCGGCCACACACCAGTCTCTTCCACCCATTACTCAGCGCACTCGACCTCACATCCGGCCGCACAAGCCACCTACGTATACTATCCCATCACCTCTGGCGGTGTCGCAGTGGGCCCCATCGTGGCAGCATCTGTGGGCAGCAGTGTCGGCGTCTCACTCCTCGCCATCGCCGGTGTTTTCCTTTGTTTCCGCCGTAGGAGAACAGAGCGTGCCCGTGTGGAGTCCGTCCTCGATACAACTCGGCGATGCGACGCACTAGAGGCCGAACTGCGCGCGCTCCGTGCGCAGTTGGCGCGCGTGGAGGCACGACAACTTCTCTCGTCTGGTGGCCCGCCGATAACATATACGAACGAGAAGGAAGCGGACGCATTACTGGATGGGAACGCGAAAGACGGACCGCCAATATACGCAGACTAGGACGTATTATTTTATCATTATTTCATTTTGGGGAGCTGATATCTGTATACACGTCAACATCCGAACGCGCCTAATAGACCCCACACTGTATCTTTGACACAATTCACTAACACCCGTTCACGCCACCGATTTTTGGAAAGCGTTTTTGCAAGACCACGCGTGTCGAGTTACTTGCTTGGGGCTCTCCATTCCGCTTTCATCTCATCTCTTACCGCGAAATTAATTCTGTCCTACGCCGCTTTCCCTGTTATTTCTGGACGTGGAGCCGATTTTCCGTGATATACATCGATTGTCCTCGATCCAAGCTTCGAAGCCTTCGACCTATTACTTCGTAAAGGTCCCGTTATCTCCTTGACTTTCGCGGCATCCATGTTACTACTCCATGTCATTCGCCCTCTAGCGACCCATCTCGAAGTCTCAAAGTTAACGACGTGGCGATATTCAAACGGCGGAACGGCCGCTACTTGAGAAGTTGTCTCCGTACAAGCTGCCCAAGGATCGACAGTTCTTACCACATACTCAACTCTTCTTCCGACGGCATCGACCTGGCTGTCGCGAAGTTGATATTAATACCTGTTCCGCCGCTGGGTATGCATAAAGAGGCTGGGGTCGTACCTACAACCTGCCCCCATCTTTACTATAAATTGAAATGTCCCTCCGCACAGACCGCGTTCGCGCCATCGGCATTTTCAAAGCTCGCGCGACGCTCACGCCCGAGCAGCTGCGCGAGCTGGCGATGAAAAACGTGGCGGTCCTGAAACAGCTCCCCATCATCGAAGAAAACTTGCTCAAATACGAGGTGGTGCGTGCACTCGCTGTCGTCTTTTTTTTGGGGGGGAACACAATTTAATTTGAATAAATAGTCATTCAAGACCGAGCAGCCCTCTGGGACGCTCGCCAGCGAGATCGGCTTGCGGGAAACGGATTTTTCCATAATGATTCTCATTGAGGCGGTGTCACACGACAAGATTCGCGCGGTAGGTCCCTTGTATTTCATTGCTCGCCCCCTGACCCATTATTCGACGGGATTGCCAGACACTCACCCACGAGTCATATCGCAAGCTGTTGGCCGGTGCGCTAGAGCACATCACCACACTAGAGGATTTCCACTTCTTCCCTGCGGAGTTTGTCACGGTGCTGGACAATTAGATTGTCAGGTATGGACGTCACAGGTCTCACATTAAGGTTCAATCTTGTAATTTAGACAGTCGGTGAATACATGACCGCAATTTTCTTTTCTGGCGGTGAGGCCAAGAATGCAGGTCGTGCCCACCGCTACGGATGGACGATTCTTGCTCCGTAGGAGCTACACCACTCCTGATTCAAGCACTGTTGAGACTTTCTCGAGTCTCTGGACGACATCCCAGATGTTTCCCCGTTGCTGTGACGAAACTTGAAGAAGGGAACAGGTTGCTGCGGGAAGCTTTTGCGATCTCTGGAGGGCTCGTTCCGAGGCAGGGAGCGCCTAATCAAAAGAGTGGATATCGAGATTTCACTGCAGGTTTGACTTGCATTGTTGTCACCCATCACCGCTGATCTTGTCCTGAAATTTTCTCGAGAAGCAGTCATTTGGTGTCAGCTTCTCACCCGAATCTGCTGCCTTTCTTTGGGGTCTATTATCTTGACAAGTTATGGAACGTATACTGTGCAAAAAGTATTTTCAACTTCATTAAACAAAGCAAAGTGCAACTTACCGATTTGCGTGTAAAATGTAAGCAACTCACCGAAGTAGCAACTTGGAGGCAGCTCAAGTTGGTTTCCGGCCCCATTGGCTGTACGTCAACTGAGAATTTCCGTTAGCGACCACTCTATGAAATTGCAACCTCGTAGAGCAGCAACTTTTGATAGAACATTTCGTAGAAAATACAAGTCGGGTTTTAGTATAACACAACTGCAGGATGCCGGGGTGCAACTTGGCCAGTGCCCAGGAGCAAGTTTGGACTTCACACCACCACTCTCGTCTGGTGAGGTTCCGTAAGTGTCGTAACTCCGTTCACTTTGTCTGCCTAGGTAATTATGGGTTGGTTGGGTGAGTGGAGCATTGATAAATAGTGACAGAACTCCATCAAATCAGGATGAATAAGACTGAGTAGATATATATGTATGAGTGAGGCAGAAAAGTGTGCGACGGGACAGAAGTGAAGGGGGAACCGTGGGAAATGAATCGGGGATTTCGGCGTTGTTGATTTTACGGCTGCGAGTCATTGCCACCGACTCTGGTTTCACTGCGGTAATCTTTTTTAACAAAGAGGGAGTCAATGCCGGCTCGGTGACTTCCTTGCTAGTATCCCTTGTGTCACTTCAGATATCCAGGAGAAAATCGGGATCAAAACCAGCATTATCCGCCTGAGTTCAAAAATGCTGTCGGGTCAGGCATATGTAGTTGTAGATACCGTGAAATTGAAGATGCACAATGAGAACCCTGGAAATTTGAAGTTGCATCGGGTTACTTTCCAACATGTTGCAACTAGTCAAGTTGGATCGGCAAAGTTGTAGTGCTTAAAAGTTGCAGATCCCTGGAGTTGGCACCTGCCAAAGTTGTCTCAACTCGAAAACCTGCATCCAAAGTTGCATCCACAATCTGAAATTGCTGGTTCTTGTGGCCTAAATCACCAAGTTGCGAGTGGAACTTTTTGCACACTATGCGTGCCATAACAAGTGCCTCTGCCTGATATCCCCGTGGATGGAAACGGCAACATATTGACTTATCTTAGGCACAAGCCATCTCATGTTAGGCCTCTTTCGTTGGTAAGGGCATGCTGACCTTCTTGAGCCAATTCTGATTAAACTAATGATACTATCGAGATCTTGGACGTCGCACTTGGCTTTCAATATTTACTACGAGGTGAGTTGCCAGGCGATATTGGAACCCTGAGGAATGATATTCGGACCCAAGATAATGACGGAAAAACTGCGGTTCCACGAGCTCTTTAACGATATGGCGGTGATGTTCAAGGTCATCGGCGGACGAAGGCATTCCAGACCCTCCTCATGGGCGAGAACTCCGGTGTTAGACGGACTTTGACAGCTGCTTCACGATTGCTGGAACGGGACACCTGGCCTACGTCCGACAGCGAATGGAGTAGGTGAACGACTCACAAGCTCTCCCTTCCAGGTGAGAACACCATAGGACGCTTCGGACTGGGACGAGGAATCTAACTTACCTCCGAGGCGCGCCGTGTGGGACGAAGTGGAAACGCCACCCCGCTTACGGTGCTGGGCGCCACCTCTGTCTTCACTCTTGTTGTATACTATTATGCTCATGGCTCTGATTGCCAATGAAACTTTCGCGCTTCTTCATCACAAAGTTACGAGAAACGACTCGGCGATGGAAACTTCAATAGTACTGCCAGCGTTCAATAGGCTCAGGTATGAATCGGTGACTACTACAACCCGCGTATGGACGGCAACACTGCAATACGAGTTTTATGAATTAGTTTCGCATGCGAATAAGCAGAACCGAGATACACATATACACATTGAACGGTTACGACTGCCATGCCAGTGTCAACTCGTCTTTCGCCGTGGTCCTACGAAAACCAATCTGATCCAAGGGAAACAATCTCTCGCGCAAGTTCGTGTCGCAGCGACCCTTGGCCATATTCTTTCCACTTTCCACCTTCTAGGCGTTTCCAGGGATTCTCAGGGTTGAAATTGATAGCATCACCGTTTCCATCAAATGGTGATGCTCTTTCTCCCATCAGTCGTCGCAATTCGCCCTTCACCTCATGCCCATGAAAGACGAATCGTCCGACACCCGTGGGGCCCCCGACCCAATTTCCGCTGCGGCCCAGGGTCTCGCTCAGGCCATGGCCGAAGCGCAGCGCGCTATCGCTGCCGCCCAATCCCAACAATCCAATGCGTCGTCTGCATTGGTCCAGTCCCAGAGGGAATGCAAAATGCTCAAAGCCAGGAACACCGAGCTCTCAGAGCTGTCCTCCAAGTTATTCTCCGACGTTCGTGCCCAAAGTCAGACCATCGAGGCCTTGCGTTCCCGCTCGGATGAGCTGGCAACGGAGCGGGACATCCACCGGCAGCATGCGCAGGCAAGAGAGGGGCGGATCACCATGCTCCAGCAGCGCATTGCAGCAGTCGAGTCATCTCGCATGAAAGAGCGCCTCTTTCGAGAGGAGGAACGCGGGGAGCTGGAGGCGTTGCGCGAGGAGGCGAAGGCGGGGAAAGCGGCGCTCAAGACCGAGCGCGCTCGATTGACCCGGGAGCAGAACAAATTTGTTCAAGATAAACGTACCGCTCGCAATATGCTGGCGGGCGTGAAGGACAGTGTGGATGCGCTGAACGCGCAGTTCGCGGCCGATCGTTCGATGGATGGAAGTGAGGACGAGGATGAAAAAGAGCCTGGTACGTCCTCAAGGTTTCCCTTTGTGGTGTTGTACTCAAACCCCGGCAGCCGCATCACCTCGAAAACGTCGAAAGATGGACAGTGCCGCTCAATACCAGGAGGCGCCGCGCGAGTACCCCCGTCGCGGCCGCCGCGCTCCGAACCACGTTTAAGAATTCTGATCCACAGTACGTTGATTGTTGCACATCGTCCCCGACCCTTATCATGCAGATTCCAGGCGTTTGACTTTCGAACGTCATGGTCGATTTAATTTCCTCCGTACCGTATGATATGCCAAATCTCTATCTTATGCCCCCCAACTTTTGCATCATAATCATCTAACTTCTGGACACCATGATCTCGCCGTCATTGAACATCATCCTGGTCCTGGTCCGAGGTTAAGCTGAAGTTGAATGCACTCTGGAGCGCGATCCTGGTCACCTCCGGCCTGAAATTTAAACCCTTTCGAATTCTCCTTAAGCCCCTTCCTTTGGCGATTGAGGGTTCTTGCGTCAACTGTTGTCATCCAAGCGCCACCGAACTGTCTAAATTAATGAACCCGGTCTAAACGCCTGCGCGGCCACCGATCATAAATGGTGTCGGCATGTACAACATAACGAGGTACGAGTTAGTTTGTTGTATTGTCTGTCTACGAGAGACTAGTCGGCATGCCCGCCGGTTGAATTTAGCACACCGACCTGGAGGGTTCAACTTGTTTCAAGGCTTCCATTTTCCCGAATTGCGCAATGCGCGCAGGGACTAGTGGTCCTTCAGGAATATATCATGCTCGCGTGATCCAACAACGAGTTTTACCGAGGACAAACAAATAGTAATGTGGTGTATGCCTGCCTCTGTTAAAGACGAGGAAGGAGGATAACGATACTTATCAACCCTTCCAGGAAATGGTGACCCACCAAATTGCTGCTGAAATCGACTTATCCTTCGCGCCGATGCCTTCTGTCTCGCCGATCTCAAGTGCCCGTTTCATGGACAGGGCAATGGCAGTGTTGTCAAGGTGCGAACTCAGCGTAAAAAAATAATAATACGACGCTCGCTAATATGACCCAGAGGCATGGGACGCTCTCCTCACACGCGCCATCGCAGAGCCTCTCCCCGCGCTCAACTGTGGCCCCGGGACGGAATGCAACTCTCCAGTCACCGCTATTCAACATCGCTCTCAATTCTTCCCTCCACGGGACGCGAGCCTCTTTGGGTATCAGGCTCGTTTCGACCTTCGCGAGAGCGTAGCACCACCACTTCTCTGTTCGGATTTCAGTACGCACTCTGCAGTGCTACATGGCGCTCTACTAAATCCCTCCTAGAGGTTGATGATAATCCGAAGACCTTTGCCGCGTACAGTGTTATTTCGCAGGGCGTGCGTTATTTGATCCTCACTAATGCTTCATGTGCTCAGTTTCTTTTCCAATTAGGTCGATCCTCGTCAAATCATCTACTCGCAAATGGGCCAGTTCTTCCCCATGTGCTCTGCATGGCCCAACCCTGTTCCCGAGCAAGTTACCCTGCCGACAAACCTCCCTCTCACGTGGATGCCGTCTGACTTTGACCTGAAGTGCGTTTTTCCTTCCTCCGCACCAGATCTCTGCTTAAACTCGTTACCGACTAGTCTGCCGACAGAATTGACCACATTTGCGGTACAGCAGGCATCCAACTCTACCCTCGTCATCCGTCATGGCGGTGACCATACCTCGACCCTGTGTGCGTATCTCGTGCTCGTTTCCAAGAGGTTTGTGACACTAAGTTCTGTCTTTTTTCATCTCCCAGTCGTCCCCGCTGGCACCCCTGCAGAGGTCATCGCCACCAACTTCCTGACAACCGGAAAAATGCCCTGCGGGAAATCTGACGAGCAAATCACGATCATCGGTCCTGGTGGATTTCGGGGACCTGTGCTCGGTGCATATGACGTGCCCACTGGGGCAGTGGCAGAAGATACGAGCAGTGTGGAGGATATTGTGTAGTCGATGTGAGACACGGTGATCTTCTTTTACTACAATTTCTTTCGTGAACATCGAAAATCTACCGTGGGCTGTTTCCCGCGATGCAGAGCACATGTCCAAATTTGAGGAGGAGGAGCCACGGCGCTAAGTTCTTCCAGAATTTTGACCTGAGAGTGAGCGCACTTGAAGTAGGTTTGAAACGAAGATATCACAATTGGGACCCAAGAATCCAACAAGGCGCGACATCGCGGAATCTCCTTGGCTTTCGCGGCATCCTCGGGATGTTTCTGAATGGAACACACTCAAAGCAGTCACGCCCACTGCGAACCGTTCTGCTTGTTCGGGCCCGTGTAAAGGGTGCCTTGTGCACTAAATTATCAACGCTCTTGGTTTGAGAAGTCGGAAGCTGACTGGAAAAATGCCTACGACCCAGCCTCGATTCGAACGCAGTACCGAGATACCCAGGCAAGAAAGTCCTCAATTAGCGTTAGGCGCGAACCGCTCCGCTCCCGGTCTGCGATTGGAAGGGTCACGGACCGAGTCAGGATGATACACGCCGTTAAAGCACCACCATATGGTGTCGGAAAAAACAACAACACGAGACTCGTGCGCTGGAGAAGAGTATCAACGGCTTTTGTCTAAGAGAAGTTGCAAGAAAAGGAAATACCACCGTATGTCTCTCATGATCATGACCATGACCCAGCCAAGCAAAACACTCGCGAAAGCAAACAAATTAACCAAGACCCAAACGATGACCTACACAGGCCGAGGGGATATCCGAATATGAGGATGCCCGGGTGACTGCGGTATGAGCGTCCGCCTCTCACCACTATTAAACGCCGCTCTCTCCTCCGCATCCTCTTCCTCCTCCTCCTCGAGCAGCCGATGTAGCGGAAGCACCACATCGCCATCATCGTCCGGAAAATTCCCAAATAGCGGCGTGCGCAGTCCCTGCGCGTGCAGTGCGCGGCGGGCGTTATTCGGCCGCACGCCCTGGTACCCATCAAGAGAGAGGCGGCCCTGGAGTGCAACGTCGCCGGTTGCTTGGGCTTGGGCGGCGGATTCCTCGAGCATGGAGAGGTTGAGAATGTGCACGCCGAGGAAGGTGACGATGAACCCGCAGAGGAGGGAGACGGTATCCTGTGCGTTGGCGGTATTGAAACCCTTGAAGAGGATGAGCGACGCGACGATTGTGGCCGTGCAGAAGCCCACGTAGTACATGGGGTTGACACTTCATATCAAATCAACAGGAGCGAGCATCGTGAATGGAATGGACGCACAGATTAACGGAAAACGCATCGAGAGCGCGATTTGAATAGTTGAGTTGAACAAGGATACACGCAATAGAGACAAATCCAAAGAAGTAGGTGCTAGGGTAGATAAATTGATTGTGGCCGGCGAAGGTGAGTTTGATGGCGACACCGAAGCCTTTGATGAACATAACAGAGACAGACCCAACTAGAGACGCAATAGAGACGTAGACAAGGGGATTGGTGCGCCCGTGCTTGGGGGCAACACCATAGGCCATTGCGACGGAGTAGACGCACACGGTGAAGCAATATAGTAGGAATCCTGGGGATTGTGTGAGCACCGAGGAGGTTGGAACGAGGCTCAGACGGCACACGCACCTGGCTGAACGGCGTATTCCAAGAATTGAGTCACGGTTTCGAGAGGTTCATCTGCCGGTGCGTGAAGTACAATGATCGAGGACCCCAGAAGACAGAGTGCGCATCCAACACGGCCCATGTGCCCCAGGTGCTCGTTGAGGAGGAAGGACGCAAGTATGGCGCTTTTCTGGAGGCGTTAAACTAGGCATGATCGAGAAGGAGTCGACGCACCCAATAATAACACTGAAAGCTCCCAATGGGGTGACCATTACAGGAGGAGCAAACGTGTACGCAGCAAAGTTAGCGACTTGGATCATCGTCAGTCCTCGAATTAAATCATCCTCGAGTAGGCCATACATTCGCCTACAATCACTAGAGACCCAGAGTTCAGCCAGAATCGAGTAAAAGTCGACAGATAGACTCACAAGCCGACATTCCTGCCCACCAGATTGGATTCCGCAGATACGACATATTATCGGTTGCAGAGGTACCGTCCGCCGCCGCCGTTAAACCCTGTCGATCAAGTTTCACAAAAATCCCTGCGTCGTTGTCGTGGGCGTACCATTTTCGTGACGACGGTGCTGGCGCCAATTCCAAGGGTCCCTAGCAGGGCCAAGGTAAGGCCAATGTATTTGTCGTCAACCATCGGTTGAAGCCAGCTATATCGGCCAGGACGATAAGTAAAGGGAGGGAGCAAACGAGTGACTGAAGGTGAGAGTCGGAGGCAGAAACGATATTGATGGCATCGGCCACTGCCACTGATAACCACGCGGCTACTGATATTACTTACGGCTGAGAACACTCAGATAATCCTTCTTGTAAAATTCCTCAGTTTAGTAAGAGGGATTTTTCAAAGTTGAGTAAGTAATTTTTGGGTTCCTCAAACTGGGACTCAGCGAGCATCAGGACGACTCCTTGACCTCATTGGCATACTCTTGGAGGGTCGGCGAATTGTGATATTCGCGGTAAATATTTCCCTTGAGAACCTTTCCCTTGAGAGGCCTCTCAGACCAGGAGACTCGAACATATCTCCTGCTCTTGTCGCATCTCATTTGCACCGATAATTGTATGCAGGCCAGCTGGTATTGTGCGTAACGGCTTTCTCCCTAGACAAAACTCACCGGAATGACTAGCCCAAAACCAGCAAGACCAGCGAATGACTTTGAATACTTCTGCAGACTGAGTTCAAAACATCCCAAACGCTCCAAAATAAAAAATAAAAAAAGAGTTTAAGCTTTAGTTGGACACACACTTTGAATACTTCTGCAGACTGAGTTCAAAACATCCCAAACGCTCCAAAAGAAAAAAGAAAAAAAGAGTTTAAGCTTGAGTTGGACACACACTGAAAAGGACGCCAAATATTCGTGCATCGACCTCGGTTTGCACAATATCCTCCTACATTAGGATATGGTGCAAGGGATAGCGCGGTCTGAAACATTCTCCCTCCGGTCCGGGATGACAGGCAGATCGAGGTTCGATTCCTCGTGTCCGTGGTTTTTTTGGCGGCTTCGGCTTCGGTTGAAATGGAACGAACGACGTCCAGTCGTTCCTTATAGTCTGCCCCACGACTACATGGTGTATTAATTACATGGAGCGTAACGTATATACATACATTTAATGAGCGTAGTGTTGTCCCGCCTCTACCTATTACTTATACCGTTCGGGCGAATGGATATGGCACCGTTGACGCGCGCTCCTCCTGTGGGTATCGCGTCCCACGAGCAGTCCGTGGTTCAAAGTCATCATCTTTCTCGTCGATGTCTGATTCCAACTCGCTCTCGGGCGCGGGTGCGAAGACCTGGGGAGGGAGAGCCTTGACCATGCGCCCCTTGTGGAATGTGATGTGGCGCGCGGTGCGCGCTTGGCGGCGACGGCGAAGGACGTAGAAGAGGACGCCGAGCAGGAGGAACAGCAGGACGAGGCTTCCGATGATGGCCCCGATTATGACGGGGGTATTGCGGCTGCGTGCCAAGAATAGATTTATCAATGCAGGAAATGGATGTTGGAGGACCAACACACCGCGAGGAGGTTGAGGATGAGCTGCCGTGAGGCAGGGTAGGGGGGCTACCTGCCGAGTCGTCGGTGTTGTCGTTACCCGGATTCACGTTCATGTTCCTGGTGTAGGCCCAATTCAGCAACCTCAGGGAAAGTTGAAGAACGACTAACACAGGGACCCCAGCGTTGGTCTTCCCGTTATTGGTGCTGACGGTGAAAATGCCGCTCTGAGCGTACGCCTGCGAAGGGTCCGCACTGCAGAATGTCGGATTCAGAACTGATGTCTAGATAAATACGAGGGGTTCATACGGATTCACGGCCCACATTCGAAAAGTGCTGCAGGGGAAGTGGTCAAGAAACAGTGGACGTAGAAGTTTACTACGTACCCGGCCTCCGGGAACGCTATCGATGTGGTCGTACGATCCGTATCCGAGGAATTCGACGTCGCAGCCGGAGTCAGATTGCCCCCGATAAGATTCTCTAAGACCATAAGTACTGAAGTCGGGTCGTCGTTGGTTTGGCGGGACCAGGAGATGGTGACGAGTTGGTTCGCCACAACCATTCCATTCCCGGGACGATGGACCTTGAGGCAAAGCACAGAACTGCACAGGAGGGCTAGGACACTGAACGAATATCACGGAATCAGTCGCAGAGACACATTGTTGAATTCAAAATGGCCGCACTAGAAGACATAGAACATTCCAGCCTGCTGAATGCTTGAAAAAGAGGTGACCGCGAAGAAAGAAAGAGGTGGGTCAAAGAGAAACTGAGAACCAGCTTCATCGTGTACCCAAAGGAACGGTTTGACATGATGGCTCGATCAGGGCTCGATTGTCAGATGGTTGCTACGTTACCCCGTAAGTCCCTATATGTTGCTTCCTTGGCGGCTGATGAAAACTCAACAGACGAGCGAACAAAGCAGGAGTGCCGGGAGGAATTCAAGGTGTATGAGTGACGTTCAAAGCGGATGATTCTTATTGGAAACCCGGCTTCCCGAGAAACCCCCACCCATCAGAGAAGTCTTTCTCCTTTCCTTGACATCTTTATTTTGGGTGTCTGGCTGTGTTTGACTTAGGTGTTGGTATCTTGGCACTACGCGCGGAATGCGAGCGGAATCAAAGCGGCATGCGAGCGGAACACGCTTGGTCCCACATAGCCAATATTGATTGCATCGAATCCTTTGGTCTCACGGTTCAACTTTTCAGCGATTTTAGTCTGGGGTGCCATTTGGGCGACATCAATCATTTAGCATGAGTCCCATCAGGGCTTCTCTCGGAATCTCTCCCAGTCAATCTCAAGCTCTTTGAGTTGAGTCCGGCTGAAGTGAACACGGCCCCAACTTCCAAGTGGCAAATTCGGCGAATGCCATGTCTGACCTTGGTGGAATTGTATTCCCCTGTGCTGAGCCATGCTCACGGTGGCCGCAGCCCCGATGCTGCGTCGGACCGGAATAATACCTGCTGACCTCTTGGCCGGACTGGCATGACTTTTGCTGCGTCCTTGGACATGTACAGAAGCTGAGATACAGTTTACAATTGCTCAGAGCATCACCTCCATATCTGCGTCTCCTACTTTACTCTCAGTGCGCTTAACGTCATTAGAGACCTCACACTGGAATCCTCAATACAAGCTCATGGGCCGCATTGCTCTTTTCCGTTGGGTATTTTCCGACGGCCGGGAAGGTGAACGATCTCACAGGCCACGGGAGTGCATGTTTTTCACCTTAAGCTCAAGAAATGGTGAAAATATTTCAAGTTTTTCAGCTACTTTTTCAGTGAAAAAACCACAAATTCTACTGAAAAACTTGAATCTTCCAACCAGTGTGTCGTCTTGTACGGCCGCCTCACCGCCGCGATCATTGAAGAACCTGCTGAGTTGAAATTTCAATGTCAATACAGGGGACAATACCAAGTATTTTGGCTATCGAAAAATGTACGCTAACTGCCGGCAACATCTCTGCGTACGACCACACAACGTTACGGTCGTCGGAACAAACTCGGCAGACAGCCTGCGGATCACTGAGGCTATCTCACGCGGAGTTCAGAATTGGAACTCGGAGTTTCGATTTCAACGGGCTACATCGGCGGAAGAGCTAACTATGGCCGAGGGGGCTGAGGATATGTAATCCATTGTAGGAGTTAGCCCTCGGTCAACCAAGTATTATTCGGGCCAAAATACTTCGCCGCGCCCACTTGGCGCGGCGGTCATGCGGCGGTGCCGCGGCGGTGACGCGGCGGTTCAATTCTTTGAACAGCGCCGATCGCGTGTTAGAGTGGACATATCCCCACCAGAATAGCGAAGGGTGTACGCACAGGTTAGTAGTGTGTAACGGCCATTGAGTTGGTGTGAATGCGTCCACATACCTCGAGATTAATGCCAAAAAAGAAAACTTGGACGCGGCGGGACGCGGCGAAGTGCATGTTTTGACGCGGCGAAATATCCTAGCCCGTATTATTCACCTTGTCTTGACAGCATCCGAATTTGATTACACCCACACGAGGACCATAATAGTAGATAATAGTACATGGCTCCTTGTCTGATTCACTGCGAAACTCAAGGAGGCTGCTCCTGAAACCCGTTCTTCCCACGATCACCTTCTCTCGATTCGGTTGGCAGGACGCGCCGGTAGCCGTGCCAGATAAGTTTGGAACCTCTATATTTATTCTAAGACGCCTCGAGTAACGCCGCTGGATCATTTTATTAACCGCCAAACTTCTATTTTTCCGTGTTGGGACCCGTGGATTGTCCGCTTTCAATGATCCAAGAAAATGCGCTCGGGCTTGCAATCGAGATGTGTTTTATTGCATCTTCAAGTTTCTGACGGCTCGGACCTTCATTGATCCCCACGTTTTCGAGGGCAGCTTGAGCGGGCATCGAGGCATCTGTTTACCCACGTGGAACATGCCTGGCCTGGGGTAGCCCGGTGAGCGAACCGAAACGAGCGATCCCCTTCTCTCGCCGGGTTTGGATCGCGGTTCCCACCAGGCCGGGCGGTAGACTTTCCCTCTCTTCCGCAGCAAGCTTTGAATATCTGTATCCAAGAGTTTGAGGGTGTATTTTCTCTACCCGCTGTGTTGGTATTCAACACTTAGCTGGACAAAGCTTGAGCGCGACACTACTCCTGGACGAGACGAGCGAGTGCAATGGCTAGTTCTGCATCTGGCACGCCCACGAGCAGCACAAGCCCAAGCTCGGCTTCGACTTGTCTGAGCACCGGGGCTATATGCGGCATTGCCAGTTCACCTGGGACACTTTACCGTAGGCCTAATCCCTGGATCCACTCCTTGACGCGCTGACACTCGCATTGAATTAGTATTCACATTCCTCTCGACGCTTCTCCTCCTCAGCATCGTCGCTGGCGGAATCGTTTCGCGCTCCGTGTACCTCCGTCGCCGCCAACAGCGATTAATGGCGACCGGTGCGTGGGCGCCACCCAGTCGGCGCGCAGCAATGACGCTAGAGACGAGTTTGCGGAAGAAACCAACGATGTACGAAGCAGATTTGAGCGTGCTAGTCGTGGAGTGCGATTTGAGATGCTGGGAGTCGGTGAAGGTGTGTTGATTGCTTTCTGGAATATTTCGCAGATTAATTCGACTTTGGTCCATCCAGCCGCTGGCGGCGGCATACAGGCCCCCTGCGGTTCGTCCAATACCCGTCCCACCAGAGGTGGTTTATGCAGTCGATGACGCGGCGGCTCTTGGGGAATCGATACCAGCACAAACTCGAATATTTTCACGCGCTCGGCAGCTCTTGCGGTCCACAGATGTCGAGTCGAATCCGGCGCCACCACTACCCGAGCCTATCGTCACGATTCCGTTGCGGGTAAATGCACTCGACGGGCGTCGATTTCTTGGCTTAGGACGATTTATTTTCCAGGAAGCTTCCCGCAACCTACGCCTGCAAGCTGCGTATGTCATTGCGATGCCAACCGAATATTCCTCGACCCGGAATGAGGGTGATCAGGAGTGGGAGGGTACCGTGTTTCGAACTTGGGAGCGTGGAGATTGAGGTTGTTCGAAGTCTTGCAGATGAGATTGAAGATGGTGAGGATGCTAAGATGGACTCGGTCTCACCAATGTAGCAGATCTTGTATTGTAACAGGGATCGTGAGTTGAACGTGGTAGCTTAGCCCTTGGCCGTGCTGGATGAGCTCGCCTGCTAGAATCTGCAACGAAATGCGGGTGTCCGAACGAGGTGGCGAATTCGTTGTACGTGCGTCAGATAAACGATCAAAAGTGGAAGTGAAAGAGAGCAAAAAGCGGAGTCGATCGCCCTCGGATCAAACGAGTTGTTCAGATACAGTTTATTGGGGCTCCAAAGGTGTGAGCCAAAGTCCCGACATCGACCCAAATAAATTTTGAGAGGTTGCCTCAGCGAAATGGTCTTGAATGTAATGGGCGGACAATGCACGAAATGAATCATTCATGCTACTGAAGGCTACTGAAGGCTACTGAATAGACAAATTCCAATCTCCTCTTTGTCATCATGGAATTCGGGGCACAAAATGTTGGAGCACCTTGAGCAGAGAAGATACTGCTAGGGAAGGCAGCTGCGAGTCTCAACACTGTACGGAGGAAGGGCAAGGCGAGTATTCACATTCCTACTCTGACCGCCACTATTCTCGAGCTCTCGGAGGACGATTGTGCTGAGGATTGATTTACAGTAATAAAACTTTGTGTGCCATATTTTCGCCGATTTCGAGCTCTGATAAAGTCCCGACAAAAAAAAAATAGCACAAGGTCAAAGCCGGGATGCCGACAAAATTTTGGATGGGCGGCTGATGCGAAGTCCGGACAAAAAATTCAGAGGCCAAATTTCGGGATCTGGCCGCGGTCATCATCAGTGAGAGTGACTCAGTGAGTGTGTGGGATGGATAGGAATGACGCTGAGGATTTTCCAGATTATCGACAAGAGGAACGGATTCAGAGAAGCGGGGGGTTGGTAGAAAGCGAAAAGTGAGCGCGAGGGCGCGACGTTTACTGTCGCACTTTGAGTGCTAATTCGATTACCAATTCGAGGGGGCAGGGCCTACTACGTTTTTCGGATACTGCAGCTCACAGTTTAACCTCGACATCGAAGGCGATATGATACAATAGTTTTGGTTCATCACTGCACATAAAACCATAATTATTCACCACCTCCACAGAAATCAAACAACGCACCAGATACGTCACTAGTCGTCGAGGACAGAAGTCCACTGCGTGTTCGTTGTCGTGTACTCAGTCGCATACGGACTGACGGTCGAAATCACTGGATCCTCGGTCGATGAGAGGCGGGTAGGATTATTTGATTGCGGTCGCCGAATCTTGGGGTCGCGCAAATTCAACATGAGGCGAGATATCATGACGGAGGAGACGACGTTGGTCACGGTCGTGGCGCCTCCTCGCAGGAATGGCTGTGAGGAGGGTGTTGAGCACTCCAAATCAGGATATGTAGCCGGGAACGTACGCCACTCATCTAGGAAATGGGGTGGAATCAGTGATTGAGACGGGAAGGGGTATGCTTGATGCGCTTACGGTGTAGGTTCCAATGTTGCACGCGTTACCGATAACCATCAAGCTAAACGGAGTCAGCTAAATCGGCGAGAGCAAAGGGACGACAGCAACGTACCCGAAGTAGATAGAACCTGCGGGCTGTAAGCGAGGGGCAGGCAAAAGGGCGGGGAAGACGCACCGTCACGAACAAGAAGCGTTAACAAATCGCCTCGACGGGCATTCATTTTGAACGCTTTGACGAGAGTAAGACTGAAAATCATGATGTCGAACACGAGCTGAAAATAGTTGAGTATTCGAACCATTTGGAGTTCAGGACCGTTCCGCACCATGCCACTCCATGCACCAGCTAAACCTGGGGAGGGATTAGATATCTGCGCAGAAATGGTGTTGAACTTGCGCACGAAGAGACCTGCCCAACGATTTAAATCATAAGACAGGATTTCGTGTGGAATAATAGATACACACTTGGCACGAGAAGTACCCTCGGGACAGCCAAAGGCTGCGATATTTGGCGCCAGCGTATCGACATCGTTGCCCGATAGAAGGATGACCTGAGGGAAGCTGTGAGAGACGATGTTGACAGGCAGATCACGGGTACACACAACGGCGAATATGAATGCCCCGATGGTAACCACAAGCATAAATGCAAGAACGGTTTTATTCCGCTGGTACAACGCTAATGTCCGCATGATTAGCATGACTGTGGCGTTCCGGTTAGATGGATGAAGCGACAAAGACCAGATGCGACGGACCTGATACCAGCACCTGGGACAAGAGCGCAAAATACTGATGATATCGTCTCAAGGCCTGACACCTGGAGAAGAGAGAGATTAGACCCGGCGCCGTTTATAGGAGTGGGAAATTGACAGCTGCAGCGAAGTTAAGGCGAGAATGAAGGTAGAAGAAAGGGACACACAGCCTGTTTCCTAGGATCCGTCGTCGTGGAATAGTATTGTATGAGGATGGGTAGGGTTCCAAACAGAGACGTATATCGGTTCAGATAGAAGAAGAACGAGCCCCAAGTCAGGCGAGTTCCCCAGAAAGTCGAGGCTTCGTACTCCAAAGTAAGAAGATACTCATACACAAGGACAGCTATTGATTCAAGTGAGAACGCACTCAGGTTTTGAGTATAAGAGTTACTCCGGCAACAGATTTGGATTTGGATTTGATGGCGGATTTGGATTTGATGCAGTTACGTGACCATTATGTTATGGCCTGAATTTCGCATTTTTCTCTTTCTGGCGTGCCCCTGTGCCCCCGGAACTCTCCGGGATGCACACCTTGACTAATATTGTACTCTGATCTAAAATAACTAAGAGATACAAAAGGAGGAAAGCATCAAGAAAGACTTCCCGGTCCATCAAAGTCAGTGATAGCCAGGGATTTGACCATGTATTAACCTCTCTGGTCACCGGGTACTCCCAGAAAAAATTGAGAGGCCTGCAGAATGATATTTAGTTCTATCAGCATCTTCAGACCTTCTTGCAGGCCCGCGGGAGTTGTGTTTGGAGGGAATGAGCTTTGTGACCCATGTGACAGGCCACGACCAGGTCCAGGTCCAGGAATCTGAGTATCCAGAGAGAATTATATATAATACTACAGGAACATATATATTTTGTAGCACATTTGGGCAAGCTACAAGGCCAGAACATCCACAACTTGCTCAACATCAATGACTTTGATGGACAGGCAAGTCTTTCTTGATACTTTCCTCATTCTGTATCTCTTAGTTATTTTAGTTCAGAGTAGAATACTAGTAAAGGTGTGCATCCCGGAGAATTCCGGGGCAATAGGGCAGGCCAGAAAGTGAAAAATGCGAAATTCAGGCCATAACATAATGGTCACGTAACTGCATCAAATCCAAATCCGCCATCAAATCCAAATCCAAATCTGTTGCCGGAGTAACTCTAACACTCACTCAAAGGGACCAGAATGAGGATGCGGGAGAGATATCTGGAGTAGTATTAACCAATATTTTCGGAGAACACCAAGGGTACGAACATTGCCTCTTGAATCTGGGCCTCAGTGGCCGTTTCAGACATCTAGGAGACCTCTAGAGCGAGAATGGCGATAGAATCATTCGCCCCCAGGTCGTGGGGTGAAGCACAAAAGGAGAGAGAGAATTCGTCGTCGCATGGCCATCAGATTGGGATATCATTTTCTCCTTTTGGAAATGTTGAAAATGATCGGAACGCCGCCATCTCCGGGGAATGTGAAAGCGCTATTTACATACGTTCCTCTCTCTTCCGGCGTCATTTATGTACAGTTTTTACATCCCGTTTTTTGGTGTGAATTTTGCGAGCCTGCTTTTGTTCTGGTTCAAATGATTTTACTCACAGGGAAAGTTCGGTTCAGGCTTTGGGTTCGAACTTGAACTGAACCGAACTGAACACGAACTGAACACGAAGTTCAGGCACCAGGTTCAGCAGATCTCTAAACCTGAACCAAAGTTCAAGTTCATTCACACCGAGCCGAGATACGTTTGACCTGGTGGTGGGTTGAATAGCCCCTAAGTTCTCGTTTGACCTAGATTTGGTGCCTTCCAAGGCAGACTCAGTTCAGAAAAGCAATGTTTGAATGACATTGTAAGAAAGGCATCTGTACACTGACAGAGGAAACCTCCACTCGTACCCGCTTGATAAGTCAGGTGCAGCAAATATCTGATCAGAATTCTACGCGGAACTTCAAGAAGGAGCCAAGGTTCCAGTAGACCGGCAATCTGTGAAGATTGCAGAAATTGGTCTGCAGTACTTACAGGCGACCTTCACTTAGAATTTTGATGATTATACCGTTCTCGGGATGTCGCGACCACATCCGGCAACGGATACGATGGGCCACAAGACTTAATTTTGCATCCGCTCGATTATACTTGATACACAGGCTTCGTCGCTCCTATGGACATGTGGACTGCAAGGATTTGAGAATTGAACGGGAAGACATTATAAGTGGTGAATCCAGCGGTCGCTGATGTGGCCAGGGTGAGTAACCAACGCGGGCGAGAACAGCGAGTGTTACGGAACTTCGGCATTGACTCGAGGAGTGGACGTGACAGTTCCTGCGCTCAACGCTCTTCTTTTATAGCGCATGGGATCAGAACGACATAACCGGAACCTTACATTGTCCAGTGCCCTAAGACTTGGCCAACGATTGAGAGGCGAAATCAACTGTTCATAAACTGAATGCAACACTCGCAGAAGAAATGTATGACCTTTTTTATCGCCAAATATTATTTGCTTGAGGTTTGAGGTTGCGGTCGCTGTATTTGAGGTAGTATGAGGTGTTGAACTGAGGTTTGCCGAAGGTTTGATGTGGTTCATGATGCAGGTCTGTAATCTTGATTGATGTGGTCTGTGGTTTCCGATCTGCAAATAATGCATCGTTGTGCATGAGTCTATGGTAGCTTCACATCACAGGTTCCTCTAGTGCCGAAACCACTAAACTAAGGTCAATAGGCGACTGTACCATGATGGGAACTTAGCCGAACTCTGATCGCCTAATTACTAACCGACACAAGTTGTGATGAATAAAGTCCGCTAAGTAAGTCTCATTTTCTCCCTCTTTCTACCCTAAAAATCCTCGAAAGGTGTCAGACTTGTGTGCCATTAATTCACGACTGTCAAATAATAATACCATTTCGCCAGTTGGAGCAAATTTCGGGCGGAGGCACATTTCGGACGAAGTTACTGAGTGGCTGTGATCGTGGGATACTAGCTGAACCATGGTTTCAACGGGTTTTAACCGACAAGCATTTTTATTGGCTAGGGCATCTTGGTTTAATGTGGTTTTACCCACATCATCTCGGCGGAAGCCATGAGAACACAACTGCAAAAGCTACAACCTCGAACCAAAAACTTTGAACCTCATCTATGGTCCTGGTATTCTAAATAAGCCTTTGCCAACCACAGATATGAATTCACAGCCTCAGACCAAGACCACAGGATTCAGTGACCTCAACCACACATCAACCTCAAGATCAGCAACCACAACCACAGCTAGCACATACTTTGGTCCTGGATCTGGCCTACAGAATAATTGGTGAAAAAAGCTTTTATAGAAATGCCACACAAAGTGAGCAGGTCCAAGACTGCGAATCGAGTAGTCGTGTTCGAACGAATAACTCTTCACCAGTGACCTTTGTTCGGGCTGATTGCCGTTTCAGTCATGCAGGCGGTCCAAGGCTGCCTCGTTGTGAAAGTGGGAGGTCGACGGGAACCGAGTGGAGGGGGTTTGAGGTGCTTAAACTGTAATCAGCAGATCCAACTAGTTTCTGCGAAGTCCTTTGTAAATATGATGAGGCGTCAGTGTATTCCCACTGGTCCACTTTCAATGGCCTAGATGAAAAAACCCCTTCGACATCATCTTAAGCCTGCGGTCACGAAAACAGTACGGGGTATCTGCCGGGATGTAATTCTTCTCGATTATGTGACCGAGTACCATTATATCTTCAAACTCGACTCGGTCTGAAAATTGAACCAAATTTCCCAATTCGGAAGTCTCGCTAAATGATTTCGCTGGTCTCAGCATCGTGTTAGCCGTGAAGGACCTGTTCTCTGGTGCTTCTACAAGCCCAATTTCACATCGGGACGATCTCAGACCCTTTCGTTAGAATTATTTCTGTTTGTCGATGCTTGCCACTGCTGTCCGCGCGTTTCCGGCACGTGCTCCGTCTTCCTCCTGGATCTGCACGATCAAACGAACAAGGCGGTGCACTCGCCAATCATCTTTCTTGCCAGCACGATCCAGCTTTCTCCCCCGACCAGTGCCACTCCCTCTCTGCGGCCTTTCTTACGCGCGTACACGCAAAGTCCTTCTTTTCTCGCCTTGCTTTCTCAAAAACGTGTCCAATGACCACTTTTAACCTGGCCCTCTTCATCGGCCTGATCAGTGCCTTCGCCGTGGAGGTGTGTCGCACGAAGACTATGTATTTCTGAGGATTTAACAATGTATACGTAGATTGTCGCTGCGTGCGACGGCGCTCCTCAGTCTTCCCCGCTTTATCGCGCTTGGAACCCTACCATAAACGACCACTTTTATTCGGTACAAGCTCCCCCCGCGCGTTTGATTTTCTTATTGAGTGTCCACTCAGCCCAGTCTCGCGGAGGTTGACGCCGCGACCGGGTGGAATCCAGAGGGAATCAAGGCCGGCATTTTCACCACCCAAGTTTCCGGCTCCGTGCGCTTCATCCGCCTGTGGAATGGCGCCGTAGGTGATCACTTTTACACGACGAACGCTACCGAGGCAGCAAGCGCCAGTAAAGGCGGGTATGTCGAGGAGGACCAGAACGCGATCTACATCTACCCAACACAACTGTGCGGCTCCACGCCATTATATCGCCTATATAACGCCGGTGTCAGTGACCATTTTTACACTGTGGACCCGGCGGAGCGGGATGGTGCAGAGACGAGCGGATGGGCGTTTGAGTGGATAGCGGGGTATGTGTTCCCCCCGGCTGTAGTCAGCGGGAGCTCAGCAGCGGGACCCGCACCGCCGAAGAGCTCGGGGTCCACGACTCAGAGCTCTCCGCCATCCGTACCATCCGTACCATCCCCGTCGGCGCCGTCTGCTCCGTCGGGGACACCGGATCCTGTATTGCCCGTTCCTTCGATTCCTGCTCTCCTACCTGCGTCGACCACGCTACTCCCCAGCGGCACGTCACTCGGCGATTCGCAGTCGTCGTCTCCGGCGTGAGCAAATTCCTCTTTCATGATTGATTATTCTGAAATTTAGACTTCTCTTTGTAGCGAAAGCGGCTCGGCGCCTCGTCTCCAGTTTGCGCCTGCAACTTTCTTCGCAGTTTCCTTAGCGCTCATTACGGGCTTGTTGTTTTAGAAGGACGGATGTTGCATCGTGCATGATACTAGTGAACGCACAGTACATCTCGCCACCTCCATGTCGATGTCATTCGTTGAAGCTTATATAGGTGGCCGTGAATGCAGTCTTGCCGGGAAATCACCTCGTCAGACGTACCTTCAATTCCGTATTGGTCTCGGTGAGGGCCTGTTTTTTTTTGCCCGCGGATAAAAAATTTTGCGGCAAAATCACTTTGCCCCTTCTGATCAATGATTTCAATCTGCATTAATCTGTGTCACGTCTACGCTGGAAAGGGTTCAGGCGCTGAAGCGCGGTTATAAATTCGGACGGGGGCGAGGATGCTCAGGCCTCTGTTTTTCATCGCTCTATTCCCCAGGCGTCTTCGTACGTTGATCTGTTTCGTCCTCGTTTCACAATGGCGTTCCTGGTCTTCTTTGCCTTCACAAGCGCAGCCGCCGGAGTTCAGGCAACAGAATGTCCCGGCGCCTCCCAAGCCCAGCCCTTATACCGGGACTATAACCCCACCACGTCAGATCATTTTTACACCACGAGCCGAGGCCTCAGTCGCCCTTGGATACATAGCAGAGGGCATCAAAGCCAACGTCTTCACCGCGGCCGTCGATGGCACCGTGCGCCTCCAACGCTTTTGCAATTCAGACGCCTCAAAATATTCTACAGTAAACCTAACCGCTACTTTTAACTCTCACCGCTAACCAAAAACAAACCCTAACCAGCCGCGAACACCACCGAAGCACAGGTCGTCCAGACCCAGGGATGGGCGCTGGAGGACCAGAATCCAATCTACGTCTATCCGACGCAGGTCTGCGACGCGGTACCGCTCTACCGTTTGTACAACACGGGAACAGGGGCAAGTACTTGACCGCTGCGCTCGACAACGATAAAATTAATTGGCGGCGATTTTCGGCGCTAGGATCATTTTTATACTATTGACGCTGCGGAGAGAGATAGTTCCGAGGAATCCTCGTATAATTTTGAGTTGATAGCAGGGTATGTATCACTCACCCCCCGTCACGCTCCACAAAGATAATATTTCTATTCAGGTATGTATATCCCTCAGCTGCGGCCACCACGCCTGCGGCCTCGCCGACCGCGTCAAAGTCAACTACAACCAAGGCCACGACATCAGCGGCGAATTCAACGAAGGCTGCGGCGAGCACTCCGGCCGGCGCCTCGACGCCGCCCCCAACGAACGTTGTTGTTCAGCAGCCATCGAACACATTTATGGGAACTCCACTCCCTCGGGTGTATCGTATGTCCATCTCAATTTCCTCACAACGGCGCTTCTGATGTACTTCGCTGCAGTGCAAGCGGCGCCACTCCGCGTCTGTATATTGGGCGCACAACTTACCTGCTAGGAGGTTTTATACTTGCTCACTTGCTTTAATACGCGCTCGTGCGAGAGACGCGAGGCAAAGACTTACATTGTCGACACCTGTCCTTACATCCTGTCTTTACGTGTGTTCCCTCATATTTACAGCGCCAACTCGATTCTTTTTCCGCATACATCAGAAAAGCGCTGTAAATCGTTGTTTTTATCCGCCGCGCTGAGGAGGCGATGGGGTTGTAGATCTCCGAGAATACCAATAGCTTTCAACTCCGCGGCAGACGTGTAGGGAAGCGTTCTCGCTAGCCTCCAATTGAGTCTCTGAATAATTTCAATTCCTTTCCTTCTGCACCTTATTAGGCCACTTTATTTGGCACTATCAGTGACTGGCCTACCGGGCCAGTCTGTATAAGCACATAGACTGCCCAATTGTGTGGTCTGCAAGTTGTACAACGGAGTACAATAATGTTCAAGCTTGAGGTAGGATATCTCCGAAGGGATCTCGCGCTCTTGTTCTCTTTATTTCTCGACCAATTCTGCACTGGTTCACAATTTTCAGGGCTCGTTTTGTTGCCGCTACCTGTGGGATCTCCTCTACGGACGGTGGACCCAATAACCATCTGGTAGCTTCCGTTAGACCGTTCGACACCTAACTGTCAGTATGTCGGCCCTTACTTGGCCGGGGTCAAACACCGGATATATGCACCACTCTACGAGCCGGCCAGAGATCAAAAGTGCCAAGGTGGCCCGGTTCCCGGTCACTGAGAGTAACTAGTGTACGGTTTCAAACTTTTGCAGTAATAAGCTTACTTTTCTGCGTCGCATTACTCCGGAAATTCCGACTTGCTTCCGGAAAGAAGTTCAATCACCTAAGTTTTCGCCTTTGAGCACCACGAGCTTCAAGAACTCGCATGTAGTAACTACTGAAGAATCCGAAGTTCATAAGCTCTCAAGATCCGAAGGCGGTGGTCCAGGCCATGGATGGCGCTTCAACCTGGAAAATGACAGAAAGTGAGTATGTTGGAATTTCGGAAAGGAGGAGGAAGATACTGAACGCAGAAACAATTGTCAAGAGGTCACTAAATTCGAGGGTTCTACACCTGACCTTGCACAGCGCAAGCTCGAGGTCCACGAAGATTATCCCCAACATTAGCTCTAAGCATCAAACCGATTCAAACGCAGTGGGTTCTATTGATACAGAACAGGCGAGACACAGTAGTCTACAATATAGCGACAAAGTAAATTAGTTGGCAAGTAAGTATGGACGTTCGATTCGTCAAAAGTTCATGTCTCTGGGAGAAAATTCAAGCAGTAGCTTTGCGCCAACTGGCGGCGGCATTTGCGGAGGCGGCGTTCCGGGACTTGCCCAAAGACTGCCGGGTAGGAACGACGGTGCTTGGGCGGGGCTTGGGTGCCGCGCCGAGCATTACGCCTCCACTCATGACGCGGGTGACGCCCCCTTCGTAGTTGTACTGCGCGAGGTCGGCCTTCGCATGGCAGACAACCGTCGGGGCAGGAACACACCGGAACCACGGTGAGGTGGTGGGCGAAGAAGTGGAGGATATGGACATCACGGAGGACGCGGAGGTGAAGGAGGAACCAGAGTCTGACGCATCAGAATCGGAGTCGGAGTCGAAATCTGAGTCGGAGTCAGATTCAGAGTCGTCGGCATCATCCTCCCAGGAGGAGGAGAGCAAGGTTGGAATGCGCGTGGGGTGTAGAGCTGCACCTCGGCGGGTGCGGGTGCAGGTCAATGTGGCGGCGGCACGTAGGCGACTTGCAAATGGCATCGCGGAGGGAACGAGCATTAAAGCTAGTGCGGTGGATTTCATCGGCGCGGCGACAGAGGCTGTGAACCAGAGAGTCCTCCGTGGCATTGTGCCGACCTTGACGGCCAACGATGCCTCGGAGATGAAGAGCTGGACATCGAGCCCTTCCGAGAGGAGGCGGCTCCAATCGGCCCAGCGAACACCAGTGAGGAGACATGCTCGCTGAATGGGCGCTGGGGGAGGGCAGCTGGGGGAGAGCAGAAAGGTTGATTCAGGTGACGCAGAAAGCGCGGTTTGGAGGCAGTTCTGAAGCGAAATTATGGTGGCGGGCGTGTGAGAGCGCATGAGAGGTCGTGTGAGGAATGACACGAGTTGCGTGATGGCAGAGGCAGACATGATTTAAAGAAGAGGTTTAAACGTAGATGATCCTCCGGGAATCTAGGCAAGTAATAGATTCTGGCCGACGTGAGTTCGACTGACAGAAAAAAAAACATGAAGCAGACTTACCAAGTGCTTGAAAGGACGAACGTGGCTGAAAGAATTAGTCGTAAGGAGGTCGACGAGGAAGGAAAGTAACAAAAAGGAGGACTTCAAACAAGGGGATTGGGGAGCAAAAGCTTTGATTCTTGACGACCGTATGGCTTTCATCTTATACTCGAAAAGACAATGAGCCCATTGTCTGTCGGCAAAAGCCCTTGTTCTGGTAGAGGACAATAGCAGTGATAGGCATCTTGGAAGATGCGTGATGTGACCCTTCGACTTCCCATTATGGTAGTCTGGAGTTCGCGCACATGTAGTCACGGCCACAATCACCTTGCTTGTCAAGGTCTCTCCAACCTCATAATGGACGCGTTTCATGCAACCCGGTTTGATCCGTCCGTTTTCTCCCGCGTGCACAGCCTTGGTCTTCCTCTTTGCTTTCATATGCAAAATCTACTGGCTAACTATCACTCTCTCTACTACTCATCCGGTCCCACCACTTCTTTATCCTCTCATTTGATTCCTCCAATCTATCATCTTCGGCCAAGTCTCGCGTCGTGTGCTTGTCAGAAAATCTCGTCGTTGAAATCCCGCAATATTTGTATCGTCTTTCATCCTGAACTTTGACCGCGGTTACCGTAATAGCAAACAGCAGGAACGGGGACACAATTTTTTTGGAGCAGTACAGCTGGTTGCCAAGAGTGAAATGCATGTAAATACACAATATTTCTTGATCGATGCGGCAAGGTGTTCTTCCGACTACGTCGGAGCTTCCTAGTCTCTCCAACCTCATAATTGCCCCACTTTTGAACAGCCCGCCGATCCTAAATCTCCCGAAGTTTCTAGACCTTGAATTTACATAAATATTATGTCTACATCACCTGTGCGACCAATGTGCGACCAAGCAACAACCAAGCATCAAGGGCTGCATGTCCATTTCTCCCAGTATGCTTGCGCAGCAGAGCAGACAAAGTAAGTTGCTCTGACATTTTGGCATATCCTGCTACAAGCAAAGTCTCTTCCGACGGAGGAGTCGGAGCTCCCTAGTAAATATGTTGACGCATTATGCATTCTTCGCGGAGGCCATTTAATCCATACATGGTCGTCGGATCGTACTGTATTGTGGCCCTGAGTTCTCGGATACAATTGGCGACAGGATAGGGCCAGAACAAGTTGAGAACTGGACTGATTTTGAAAAGACGGACGCAACAGCGCTGGGCGATGTTTGCACTTTAATTTGCGAGTGAGTCTCCATCACTAAAACCCTCACCGCTGGAACCAATACTAACCACTTAACCCGTCAACCATCAAGACAATGCGAGACACGTCTAGATTTTAAACCTGAAGACACAAAGGTCGTTTACCCCCCCCAGTTACAATGGCCCTCGATCGTCAACACTCGTGAAGCCGATAAAACACTGCCTCGAGATACCGAATCCCGCGCTGCAGAGTCCAATGATCGTAGCCGGTGTTGATTCCGAATCAACATCACAATTGTCTTGCGACTTTGGGGTCTTTTTCTCTTGTGGTGAAAAAAAAAGTTGGCAGAAATGATGTCTAGAGTTCAATGGGATGGCTCACAAAAAAGTTTTTTTTTTGCGTCTTTTGGTTTTTTCGACATAGCTTGTGGTCTTGCGGACTTTCGGCTTTTTTGGCTTAGCCGAGCTAATAAAAGCTCGGCTAAGCTGTCAAAAGTAAAGTGTGGAAAACGCGATGTCGGACGACAAAATCCCGCAATGCCGGAAGGCCCTCCCCGAGCAGCTTCAGCGGGCGATTGAGCACCGGAGAATCCACGAAATGCTCTAGATCATCTGTGTCCCAAATTTTCAAGTTGAGAATGAGATGCTCGACGGTGCGCAGCGCCGTGGCCAGGCTGCGCATTGCATCATTGAGCGGATTGTGGCCCTCGACCTCCTCGATTTCAGGCCAGTTCAGCCTGACCGAGAGTTCAAGTGTCCGAAGGCTCTGCATATTCGCAAGATTGGGGCTTTGCGGGTGGGCTATGTGCACACATTCATGCTAATTTGGTGAAAGTATGGGAAAAATCTGTTGAAACACTCACAGAAAAGGCTGCGGAAAGAAAGGTGATACTAGTAGCTCTCGACGTAGACTCCGCGGTCTAGGAGCTCCTGGAAGACATCAATTGACTTGACCTCGACGTCGGTGTATAGATCCCGGAGGCTTTTCAGGTCAACGGTGTGAATCGCCCAGTCAACAACCGCATCAGCAAACCGGGAGTTTTACTGTAGTTGCCATAGTTTGGCCCGAATTATGTAGTGGTCTGTAGTTTCCATCCTAGCCACATAGTTGTCCATAGTTGACCCCACACTCTACATAGTTGTCCATAGTTGAGCCCTCACTCTATAGTTGTCCATAGTTGAGGCCGCATTCTACATAGTTGTCCATAGTTGTAGTGTTGGGAAAGTTCGGTTCGACCTTTTGGTTCGAACTCGAACTGAACTGAACTGAACACGAAGTTCAGGGTTCGGGCAAGTCCCAACTACCTCTGAACCGAACCAAACCTTGAACCGCAAGTACGCCTCTGGTCACTCATTTGAGCTCATTTGCATTGATTTTTTACTGATTTTACCTTGCAAACACTCAGTTACACCTAGCTGACACACACTTTACAGCTCTTTGCGGAACATAAGGCGCGGATCAAAATTTTCTAAAAATGGTTGATTTCAATGCAAACCCTCCAGCGTATGCTGTTCGTTTTGTAAAATAAATAAAATGCACCTCGATTTTGACTGGAGGGACAAATATCCCGAGTTATAAGACCCCGCGCACGAGGTTTGAGCTAACTTCACGGTTCCGAAATCACCATCTCACGATATTGAACCTACCTCACGACATTGAGCCATCTCACGATTCTGAAACCACCACCTCACGATATACACTTTAGGATATGAAGATGTCCGCCTCACGATCTTTAAATCACCCCCTCACGATGTTTAAACCATCACGACTTTGAGACAGTTACCTCACAATTTTCAAGTTACCCTCACGACACTCCGACGCGTCCGTGAGCACGTGATTTGCACGTGGGCGCGGTGTTTGCGTAACGCGGCTAAGTTGCCATTCGACCACCACCACGATCTCGTTTGTTTCAGCTTCCCAACCGCTCTGGGGTCTCAAAGTCTGGTTCAGCCTGGATGCCGCAGTCAATGAGGACATTCCCGAGCCTACGTATAGTGTAAGGGCCGACGAAGCCCGACCAGGGTGCGCGGCAAGTGAACGGTGAGCAATTCGTGCAATTTTTCCTACTTGTGGTGGCTGCAATTTGGCTGCTGGTGCCAAGAATCAGCACTTGGTTCTTGCCTGCACAACCAGCACCCAAATTCCGCCCCATTATCCCTTGGCTTTCTTTTGCAATTGCCACCCATAATTTACTGACTGCGTCTCAGATACTTTTCCCCCCGATGCATTGGCACCTCTTAATCCCTCGCACCGCGGGTCGTATGCCCCGCAAGGCTCCCTGTTGGCTCGAGGACTCGGGACTCGGGGCCGCTGTAGTTTGTTGTGTACCGAGTAGAAGAGAAGGGTGTTCCTCTCTACCGCCTTCGCGGGTGCACCAACATGCCCTGCGTGAGGTGGTAAGTAGGGCTGGGATTTTTGCTGCAAGCTGCGGAAAAAATCGGTTGAGTGCCGCACTTTTGTATATTCATGTTTGATTCTGAGGGCGATAATCTGCCAGCGGATTGACCTTGCTTTCCCCACTTTCCCCACACTTCAAGACTCCACTTTTCTCGAGGATTCTTGCTCCCGTGTCGAAATTGATCTGTGATTGCCACACCGCGACTCTGATCAAGGTCGGGATGGGGAGTTTCGGGTCGGGGTCTTCTGGGTAGTCGTCATTGCAACGTTTCTCCTGGTCACCGCCATGCCCTGCGTACGGCTGCCTTACAATGTCTTCGATCTGCATGGCCTTCAAGTGTGTACACCATTTTTTTTTACTTGGATATTCATATTGACCGGTCGAGCAGAGTACTGAAAGTAAACCTACCGAGTAATGGAACAAATGGCGGTGAGCTGCTGTCTTTGACTATAATCTGGCTGTATGGGGGACGTTGCCGCATGGTGTGGATGGACGGTGCATCGATGTTGGCACTTGTGGGTGTGACGACGTCCCCTGCGCTGTCTCCCATCCATATCTATATCCCAGGCTGATCTGACCCTTCACCATCTCGCAGACCGCACAAGGTGACCCAATACAAAACTGGCAAAGCTTCGTTATTCACCCAGGAAAGCACCGTTACGACAGGGAGCAGTCGGGGTACGGTGGGCAGACCAAGCCCGTCTTCCACAAGAAGGTGTGTTTGCGTTTGAATCTCCGTCCCAGTTCCATCCATTCCTCCTCCGTCATCTTCCAATCCCCAGACTCTTTCCCCCCATCCGCTTGTCCTCTCCTAGTCCACCCCTCGTTCTCCCCATCTTCGAGTACCTGATTGCCGACGTTCTTCAATCTGCACATAGGCAAAGACGACAAAGAAGGTCGTCCTCCGATTGGAATCCACCGTGTGCAAATACAAAATGCAAATGTCGCTCAAGCGCTGCAAACAGTGCGTCCCCGCGTCGTTTCATTTTGTCCAAGTTCCGTACTCACCCAACGTTCCACAGCTTCGAGCTGGGTGGCGAAAAGAAGACGAAGGGTGCTGCTCTTACTTTCGTGCGTCGTTCTCGCTCTCATCTTTCGATGCTTAATGCTAACGCGTGACTTTCTTACCCCAGTGATCGCCTCTTCCTCTCTTTGTCCATGCGTACGCTATGTATTATCGCCACAATATGATAATATGCTCTCACACCCTGTCACGCGGTCTTCGCTTTCGGAGGCGATGGGTATGCTGTTCGCGATTACATGAGTATAGGTCTTCGTCCTACATCGCGACTTCACCTCTCGATTACAACTCTAGGTCCTTTTGCTCTGAACTCACCTACATCGTGCGCGCGAGATTCAGGGCTGCCGATGGCGTTTATCGTGAACACGGGTATCGCGCGAGCTCTTTGCTTGCTGTCGTCTCGTCGTGCGTGTGATTACCATACCGTAGCTGAGGCTTGCGACCATGAATACCGCATGCAGAGTGCGGGCGGGCGCGGTTTCGCCAGGTCTTACCATGCGAGGACAGTTTGATGTCAGTGTTCTCGTGCTTGGAGCCAGACGCGCGCTGTGTATAGAAGGTGTGGAGGCTACTGCAGGCTGCGGAGTGCAGCTCGTACCGTTGTTACCTCCTTTCCTTGTCCTTCCGCTCCCCCTCTCCCTCATCCTTCTTGTACTAATGTTTTTATTCCACATATAGGCAACCCCGTGCGCGAAGTCTCTACCGCGATGTTGTAGAAGATGTGTCACTCACGCTTTTTTTGTACACGAAAACGAATTTTATTGACAATAAAATGGTATATGATCAAAAGCAGACTGTAACGTCAAGAAATCGTCGGAGGGATTGTCCAAGAATGGGGTAAATCAAATGGTAGTCCAAGAAATGGTGACGCAACGTCCTAATACTCGAAGCGAGTGCACGCAGAGAGGCGGCAGTCCAAGAAATACGGCGAACGTCCGTGATTAAGCAAGTAGTCCACGGAATGAGCGACGTGTACCCTCAAAATTCGAAGATCTGTTGCTCGTACGGGTTCCCGATGAGGGGGTCTTCAAACACCGACTCCTCGGAAGATGCTCGACCCGGACCAGCCGCCTTGTTTTCATCCGTCGTGAGGTCGATCACGGATTCGGATTTGCTTCCGCCTGTTTCAGTGCGTTAATACAACATCGGTAAGTGCCTACTTGGAACCTACTGGGGGCTTCGGGTCCACGTATCCAAGTCTTACCGGCAGGGCCTACACCGCAAACATAAACTCAACATGAAGTATGCGCGTTGAGACGAAGATCACTTACCTTTGCCCTTCTTTTTAGGAATCGACTCATCCTCGTCGCTTGAGGCTTTGGAGACAAGGCGACGTTTATTGGTGCGCGGGATTTTCTCCGGGCTGGGACTTCCCCCCACGCCCGCGGAATCCGAGCCAGAATCGGTCTCAGAATCAAATTCTTTCGAATGTTGTTGAGCTATTTCACTCTTCGTTTATTAGATAATGGACTCACCATCACCATCCTTTGACCCCGACGCACCGCCCAACTGGTTGGCCCAGTTTTTCAGAAATTCTCTTGGAATTGGCTCGCGTGCCACTGAAGAGAAGCAGATTAGATTAATTTGTATAGGTCACTCAAGATCAGCGCACCGATGAAAATTCGCCAGTGCCTAAACCCGCTCGTCGCATTTCCCTTGTGGAAGTCGACGTCCTTGCCTGCGGGAGTTGGATTAATAAGAACATGGAGCCTCTTGGAGACCACCGATGCAAGGCGCCAAGCTGCTTCACCATCACCAGCCTCGTCCTGCAGCCGCTCAAAGTACGAAAAAGGAAATGGCAGTAAACCCATGAGGGCTTCGGCGAGCTCCTCATGAGTCCAGGTACGATCCAGCTCAAATCCCTTGGAGGAATCAAAGACTGCGAGACCCTGGGCCGCCGCCGTATCAATCTGGAAGTTGGTGGGTGTCTTGTCATGTCCCCCCGGCAATGAAGAGCGTCTTTTTGCCATTTTCCTGGAAGTAATGGGCATCAACGGTACGAAACCTGGGAAGGAGGCTCACATCGAACCCCTCTTCCGTTCCATAAGGAAGAACATGAATCGAGACGACTTTGAATGTGGTCGAAGCGCTGCTCTCCGCTCTTTTACCCTATCAATGCATGTTAAACACTCAACTCTGGGACAGCAAGAGACATGGAATTACTACCTTTCCTTTGCTCGACCCAGGCTTCGACGAGCGCATGCCCTCATTCGACTCCCGATTCGCCGCACTCAGGCTAGGAACAGCTTTCTTCCGGCTAGAGGAGGCAGACGACAACGAAGCACCAAGGGATAGCTTTGAACCAAGCTTTGTGCCCTCCATAAGACTCTTTAAGAGGGTCCTAACCTCGGGTTTCCGTACTGAGGCTCCCGGTGTAGCCAGAAGATGGGCCTTTTCGCGATGGTAGCATTCTGAACAGTAGCCAGACTGGCCAGGGTCTTCCTCGTATGAAGTACAATCACACTCTTCGTCGCCGTCCTTGCTTTTTGCGTGACACTCGCCCGTTTTTTTCGACATTGTAGTAGGGAGTGAGTGGGGGAGATGTGGGAGCTACTAGGCACCCAATAAAGTGACAAAGATTTTCATTGCAGTAACAGGGCTTGTCAAAAAGCCTTTTCGTTGCGAGGTGACCATGCGCCGGTAGGAATGGATAAACTGCATCCGATTTTATTCTTCCGTCATGTATCTAATTTGGTCCAATGTGGCTACTGCGCGCCCCCACATCTCCGCCCGCGGCCGCCAGATAGATTCTGGGAGTGCGACACGGAGTCTTTTTCCACCACGGCGACCTGATTTCAGGATTTCGAAAGTCGGGTACGCGCCGTCATCCCAGTCCTCCGGAAGTAGCCCATATCCTGGAGGAATAATCTCCTCCTCGTTCGCGGTGGCAAGCATGTTGTAAAACAGTTGCATGAGATCTTCATCGTCAAATGGTTCACTGTGTTTTGGGACTGGGACGGGTTCGTGGTGGAAGTTCGATGCATGGGCCTCTTCAATCTGTGCCTCTAACCCATCCTCATCGTCGCTAGCTTCCTCATCGTCGTCAGCGTTGAGGGTGGAGGGCATTGGTACATCCTCATCATCAAGCTGCCCTGCGCCTGTCTGCCCAGCGGATCGGCGTGTCGGCGCGCCATGAACTCCGTAATATTGGGCAAGAACACTGGGGTGGACATTCTCGTAGTCGCCGTTGTAAACACCGCTCTCAACCTGGCCGAGAAAACACATGTCCTGTAGATTCATAAAGATTAGAAGAGTAACTATACAGTTACATGCCGCGGACGCACCTCTGGGCTTTGATCATGGCCTTCACCGGAAATTGGGTGGCAGTTCCACTCATCACGGAAAGCCGCGCAATTGTCGTTAATCAGATTGAGGAACAGAAAATGGAGGATCCAGAGGTGACATGGGTTTGTTCGGTCAAGGCCGTGCAGGGCCTCAAGCCTGTAGAAGAAAGCGCGCCAGCGCCGGGCAAATTGAGAGCCGACTTCGACCCATAACCTCTCGATCCGGGTGTTCGTCGTCGACCTGTGTGTGGTAAGGAAAGTTCACGAAAAAAGTGCTATTTGACGACTCGACTTACGATCCCCATATAAACGAACCACGGCCAAGACCTCGAGCCATAATCATGAGTATAGACACCTTCTTATTTTCTCCTCCATGATCACCGCGAACGCGGGAAGGCAAACCATACTCGCCAACTGCTTCGAGAAACAGTGCGAGTACGGTCGAGGCCTTGTTGTTTGTGCTGGCACGGAGCGCGAGAATCTATGGGAACAGGCTCAGTCCATGGACGATGTGAAGTTTTGAGCACTGACTATTCGTGAATAGCCGTCGATGAAGCCGTGGATCACGAACCCCCAGAGGATAAGTTTATGATGGCCGTCGACATGCCAAATCGCGTGCGGCCGGGAGACCTTGTAGTCCCTGCGTTTGATCACCCTGCGCTGTCGGAGGGCGCGACCGAGACCATCCACACGACGGACTGATGAGTAGACACGTCGTTTTTGGACACGGAGACCATGGCGGCGCAGGTACCCAATGAGATAGCGAACACCGGAGTCAGGTTTCGACTCGCGGAAGTGTTTAACCAATGCATCCAGTTCGGATCGGGAGAGGTCAGTGAACTTGTATGAGACACCATGAGCTTGAGATGTTTGATTAGCGTAGGGCGACTGATGCCTAGAATTTTTGCGAGTCGTGAAATTGTGATTTTACGGTGTGCCGCCATAGCCTCCGCGACAAACTGCGGATTGAGCTCTTTGCGGGGACGGCCTCGTTTGCCAGTTTTGACAACGGTGACAGGCTGCACAAACGAGACATTGGTTTCGTCCCTGGTTCAATGTGAGAGGAGGTGGTTTACACGTGCCACATGAAAACGTACTGCTCTACCGCTGTTTCCTGGGCTTTGCACAGGTCGAAGACTAGCTTCCCCACAACCTCGGTACATGCAAGAACCCAAGGCATAGGAATTTGCTCCTCTGCAGCATGCACCTCGAACGCTTCCAAGATGGGAAAGAGCTCCGTGGTCGCGTTTTCTATGTGGTATTGCAGTCGATTGGTGTCCGCCTCTTGACGGAGAACATTGGCTGCAGGCTGGAAGGTGTCGGTTAAGACCTGATAGGCATGTTGGACGTTATCGGACCATTGCCCTCCCTCTGGATGCGGCGGAAGAGGAGGGAGGGCACGCGCCATGGTGGTTGACGACAAGTCTTAAATTAGCTGTAGGAACTTTGAGTCGGGAGCAAAAGAGGACCAAGAAAATTTTCTCGTCCCTCAACCACGTCCAATGGCAAGTTCTAGTCAGGAAGAACAAGGAGAACCGAACGGCAAGAATGTGCCAGAAAAAAATACGGGCCAATGGACCCGTAATGAGTCACACTGGTACGAAGATGGCAGTATCTGCATCAGGGTGAAAAAATGCAAAGATATTCCTTTCGACGAACTGATATCTTGCTAGATTGAACATCGGCTTTATAAACTCCACCGGAGCTTGCTGCTCAAAGGCTCGGAGGTCATGGCAGCCTTATTTACTATCCCCGACGGCAAGGCGAGCGACGACCCGAATCGTGAAGGGACGGAGCACTATCCACTCTATCTCGAAGGGATAACTACAGAAGAATTTGACGACTTCTTGGGCGGTTTTCTCTATCGGGTGTAAGTGGTAAATGTAACGCATTAACTTCGACGTACCTGATAGATTATTTTAGAGAGTACCGGCCTATCCCAGAGGCGGACAAGGAGCGAATCTTCATGAATCTGCTCAAACTGTCCGACAAGTGGATCGTGGAGGCAGGGAAAACCTACGCCATTCATAATCTCGAAAACATTCCTCTCCCTCCCTCTCGCCGTCTTCAACTTGCCGGACAGTTCAATATTTCTCACTGGGTCCATCCGGCGGTGAAATCAATTCTCAGTCGTAAGCTCACCGAGCTGACACGTGAGGATTTGGCGTGTATTGGTCTCGATGTCCTCGCTATCTTGGTCAAAGCGAAGGACTATATGGACGTTGAGGTCAAGCGCACCGCCAGCATAGCACCGACCATGGCCGCCGACCCTTCGTGGGGCTGCACCGACCACAAGTCCTGCATTAGGGTATGGAAGCGTCTCTGGCGCGACCGTATCGGCTGGCAGTTGCTGCATCCCAAGTACCCCATGAGAACCGACGAAATACTTTGGGCAGTCCAGAAGTTTGACCACCCGGGGCTTGCCAAGAAATGCCTCGACGACGTCTGCCGTGAAATTCAGAACAACGTCTTGTTCTTCGATGAGCGGATTGTTCCTGCCGCGGCCGACGCCATCATGAGGTACCACCACATGCCTGTCACAAACTAGATAGTATTGCCCCTGAAACAAGTACACGAGTCCAAAGTCGTCTACGGCGTACTTACGCTGCCATTTCCATAGATTGTTCCTCTAGTCAATTGAGTTTTGATTTTTGCGCGAATGGGTGTTCTACAGATGGCAAAGAGCGTACCAAGACTCGCCGTTCAGAGGGAGTTGGCCATTGATGTGTTGTAGTATGGACTTTGGGTGCAGTCGCGTCTTGAACAAGTGGGGCAAGTGGGGCCCCACTTGCACAGCCACGTCATATCCCGATCGGGACCGCCGACGCTGTGCTCGAAAGTCGCAGCCAATTATGGCCAAATACCGGTGCGGTGAGCCGGACCTTGATCGACAACCAACGCGTCCCCGACATGCCTCCGCCCGCCACGAATGCCCGAGCACCCGTGTTTGCTGTTCTCGGCAATGTTCGGCCCTATTTCGTAAAATCGCGAGAAGCAGGACTCAAAATCGTGAGGTTGGTGAATTGTGAGGAAGATGGTGACTTTAAGATTGTGAGGTCGGTGGCTCAATATGTCGTGAGGTGGGTCTAAATCATGAGGTGGTTCTTATATCGTGAGGTGGTTTTTGTATCGTGAGGTGGGTCTTGTATCATGAGGTGATGATCTCAGAATCGTGAGATGAGTTAATATTGTGAGGTGAGTTCAATATCGTGAGAGGTGATTTCAAAATAGTGAACTTTGGTCAAACCTCGTCCGCGGTGTCTCATAACTCGGGTTTTCTGACCCTCCGCTCAAAATCGAGGTGGGTTTTATTTATTTTACAAAACGAACAGCATACCAGCGACTTCAGATATTGTTCAAATCACTCAGAGTCTAGAGAAATGGACTCAGAGGGATGAAATACAGTGCATAGGCCTCTCAAATAATTTCTGGGCTTCTTAGGAGCCCTAAGTCCATCAATCATGTGATTGCAAACTACGATCCCGACTGTGAGTGGTACACTGACCAGAAAACTTCAAGTTTTGTTCCTAGCACAGATATATATGCATGGTATTGCACTGAGGTTCCGGAGCGCGAAATATTAACCAGAAACTGGTGTGATATCAGTTCAAAAATATCCTAAATCAGCCGTGCATGAATTGCTGTTGACTAATACACACAGGGGCCAAAACGGCTCCACAATGCACTGTGGAGTATACAACTGAGCAACATATCCAAAATTTGGATGATTCCGACTTGCCCTCCGCTGTCTACAGGGTCTGTAGCCAAAAGTTACATAATATCCCTCATTGTATTTCTTGGTGCCCAAAATAGATATGAAGCATACTCTAAGCACTGTGGAACTGCATTTCTGATCGTTTGGCCCATATTTCAAGGCATTTGGGTGAAAACTGAGCTTGTTACAGGGATCACATCGAAAACAGCCATTTTTAGAAAAAAAATGATCCGCGCCTTATGTTCCGCAAAGAGCTGTAAGCTTCCCGGGGCGGGAGGTGGTGGTTTGAAGAGCAACTTCTCGTTTGATGTCGATGTGATGGCCTTCCGTATGAACTCAGTTTGAGAAAATAATGTTCAAACACCATTGGGGGACCTGGAAATGGTGGGGAACACACCTGCATACTCCCAAATGCACCTTTAACTCATACCCAGTTGATATCCCGGTCAACTTCAGGTCATTTTATGGTGAGAAAAAAAATCAGGTTCGAACGGGTTCGAACCTGAACCGAACCTGAACCTGAGGTTCGGTTCAAGGTTCACCAAATATCTGAACCTGAACGGTTCGGGCAAAAGTACACCGAACCTGAACCAAACCGAACTTTCCCATCACTACATAGTTGAGCCTGCACTCTATGTAGTTGTCCATAGTTGAGCACACATTATGTGGTACCATTGTCGGACTCACGCCCCGACGTTAATGGGTCATATTGGGAATGAATCCTATCGTTAAGACACAGCAGAGCCGTGAATCGCGGCTCTGCTGTGTCAACGTCGCATGGGGGGCAGGTGAGTGTAGGGTGCAATTTGTAACTTCTGTTTAATTATGAATGGTGCCAGTGACCTCGTTGTTTAAAATATGCGTAAAAACCTAAATTCAGAAGTGCATCGTCGTTGAACGTTAAACTTTGCTCATGGTTTGGGAACACAGTTTTTGACTCAATTCAAGGCTTGGTTTTGCAGGTATTGCAGGGTTCTCTCTATTCTCAAACGAGGCTCCAGATTTGCGGGAGTGACGCAGCATCCAATGAGGCCGCATTTGCAACCACACTCCTGACGCAAAATCCCCATTTGATGGTCTAGGATCCCTCCCTTCCAGCCAAAAATGGAACTGATGCAAGGGGATGGGTGTGGGACCTAGGTAGTGCGACTCGTTAAGTGGGAAGTCGACTTGGCTAAGTCGACTTACGGCAACTTTCGACTTGACTTGGTCAGCCCAAGTCACTCGAAGTCACTCGAAGTCACTTGAAGTCGACTCAAGTCGGTTGAGTCACACCATTGTGAATTCGGGTTTCTGGGGCTATTTCGTGGATCAGAGAGTCTAGTATTCCCTCCTGTAGTATTTAGGATTTTTTCTATATTTTTTACAGATTTAATCTGTCTTCAAAACTGGATGGAAACGCAAACCAACGCAGGTGTGACATGTCGTGACGAGTGTCACATGCGTGACACCCGGTTGGGAAAAAAAATGAAAACTGCTCCAATCGCGTCTAGTGATGAAAATACACATCTTATACCAAACCCCCGACTCAAGTCACTCAAGTGACTCCAAGTCGACTTGCGTTGACTCGGAAGTCACAATGAAGTCTGCCAATAACTTGACTTGACTTGGCTCAAGTCGACTTCCGGAAGTCGACTTAAAGGGGGTCAAGTCCAAGTCGCGGCAACACTAGACCTAGGTATATTAGAGGCATGGTTTCGGGGTCCTGTCACTCAGCGGAAACATGCCAGCCATCAAAAAGTTGAGCTGTACACTCCCTGTTGCCATACTTCGGTGATGTTTGGGTGATGTTGAACATCTTGGTAAAACAGCACAAATAAAGGTACTTAGTTTCCCAGATTGGGGTTGTGATCCGCGTGCAGGTGTAGTACTTCCAAAACTGTAAAGGAGGTTAAATCTATTCTGTGGGTACTGAGCCTACTGTATGAGATGAAAGCTATGAAATACTCCACTTTCAGACAGTCAAGGAAAAGCTGCTGCCAAAGGTAAGGCATGGAAACTCAAAACATCCGAAAAAGTAAAACCAAAAGTTGCATGCGAAAACCAAAAGTCGCGTGCGAAAACCGAAAATTGCGCGCGAAAGGCCAAAAAGGCACGCGAAAAACTAAAAGTAGCACACGAAAATAAAAAGTTGCACGCGAACATTAATGTGCAAAGTGAATGTCATATTTTTTTAGCATTTTTGCATTGCCCACCCAAATATTTTGTGTTCTGCAGCGTACGTAGACAGGCATTGTGGTCCACACAAAATTTGGTAGTTGGGATGGACACAGAAAGTCATTGGGAGGTCCAAGACCCGTGAGCTCACTTGCCGTTCTGATGATATCACGTCAGTTGTTTCGGCGTTGTCAAAATTTCGGCAAAAATTGTTGGCGTTGTCAGTTGGGGCATTGTCAGGCGTTATCACGCATTTTTTTTGGTGTTTTCGGCGTTGTAACAGATCTGTCAAAAGTCATGTATGCATGTATGGCAGGTTGAGTGAACAATGATCTGAGAGGTCTTTGATGTCCAGGAGGGCGATGAAGAAGAGCTGATGAATGTTACGTTCCGTCGCCTCTTAAAATAAATACAGGGCCCTCAGTGACAGGGAACAGCTGAGATCATAATCAGTAAAATGCCATTTGGGTGAACAGCATTGCAAGATGTTTAGCTACAACTGCAGAAACACTGGATACTTTTTAATGACCTCAATGCCCCATTCTTCGGGGCTATTTTCCACCACGAAGGGCACGTGGACTAATGTGATTCTGCTCCCACAGCATCATGATCATAGTTCATCAGACTCACATGGCTTCATGTCCAAGCATAGACCTCACCGTATGTGGAATTTCATCGATGTGCCCATCAAAAGATGGACGGACGGCATGCACATTTAGAAAACGGAAGAGCATAAAATGGTGACATCTCGAGAGTCCGATGACCCACCAAGATGCCCCCCAAGGTCGCTGCCCCGCAAATTCGCCTACAAAATGCTACCGCATGCCTGACAGCTACTGCAGCTCCCCTGGAGATTCTTGCCAACACCTTGAAGGCCCCCTTCTTGGAGGCCATGTCCAACACCACTCAGTCCCTTCTGGAATGTATCCAGGTGGGATTCCATTGTGTCCGACATCACAGTGCATCTCACATTGTAATTATAGACAGTGAAACAGAACAAGAATGACTGTACCCAGCTGATAGAGCAAACACATCAATTGCTGCATGCAATTATTGTTGTCCATATCAAGTCAGACACAGGGGGAGAATTGCCGCCAAATATGTTGAATCAAATTGGAAAATTCACAGAGTACCTTGCTTGGTGTTGATGATTGTAAATGCTGACCCCACCATTCAGAACCCTCCACAAAATCCATACCTTTGTTGAGGCCCAGCAAAGTGGTAGCAAAGTGAAAAATTTCTTCAGGCAGGGTGAAATGAGTATGCTCCTCAAGCATTGTAAAGCCGAACTGCAGGAAGGGCTTGATTTCTTTCAGGTTGGCCATCTATTTTTCAATGCAGCACAGGAGTGATTAAAGATATAATATCTAGATCACAGCAATCAATGTCTTGGCCGATATCTCTGAGATGCAGGCCAATACACAGAAGGGACACCAAGAAGTACTTAATATGATTGAAGCTCTCTCTAATGGAAAGAGTTCAGATCAAGTGTCTTCTGTATGGCTCCACTATCTTTCAGGAACCATGTAATGACATTCGCACAGATAAACCGGCCGTATTCCAGCTCATACAATAGGTGTGTATGTTTCAATTACTGCAGTGGGAAAACAAACAAATCATACCCTGTTTCAAAGTTCCAACTCAATATCAATGCTTCCTTCACAGCCCAAGATTTTCTATGGCAGGGAATCAGAACTTTCAGACATTCTTGAGCTTTTTCGCCAGGGGACACCTCGGATTGCAATTTTGGGTACAGGAGGAATGGGCAAGACTAGTCTGGCAAAAGCTGTTTTACATCACACCGAAATTACCGCCAGATATAGTCAGCATCGGTTCTTCGTTGCTGGTGATTCTGTAGCAAATAAGTTGGAATTAGCTTCTCTGATTGGGGCCCATCTTGGGTTAAAGCCCGGAAAGGACCTTGCTCATCCAGTTGTTCAGTATTTCTCTACTGGACCACCAACTCTCCTGATTCTTGATAATCTGGAAACATGTTGGGAACCAACCGGGTCCAGGAAGGAAATTGAAGAATTCTTGTCTCTGCTCACAGATGTACCTCATTTGGGAATAATGGTATGCACAATCTTACTTCTCTCATATGTTACTCATAAAATGTCAGATCACAATGCGAGGAGCAGAAAGACCTGGAAAAGTAAAGTGGACTCGGCCCTTTTTGCAGCCCTTGAGGCCCTTGGAACCGGCTGCTGCTCGGGGGATGTTCATGGACATTACAGATGACAGACATGACATAGAAGAGGTTGCCAAAGTCCTTCAACTGACAGACAACATGCCACTTGCAATCAATCTCCTCGCCCACATGGTTGACTCAGAGGGAACCTGGGATGTATTATCCCGCTGGGAGAAAGAGAGAACATCTCTGATCTCAGAGGGACATGACAGGTCCTCCAACTTGGATCTGTCCATTTCTCTTTCCCTGTCAAGTCCTCGAATGACATCCTTACCTCATGCACGGGATCTACTGAGCCTCTTGTCTATACTTCCAGACGGACTTTCAGATATTGAGCTCTTGCAAAGCAACCTTCCGATCGATCACCTCCCTGGGTGCAAAACAGCTTTATTGCGGACCACATTAGCATACATCGATGAACACCAAAAATTAAAGGCATTGGTGCCAATCAGGGAATATATGCAAAAGGTCTATCCACCAGAAGATCAGGTCCTTCGGTCTCTGTTCAAACATTTCCAGGCACTACTTGAGATTTTCAACAAGTTTTCGGGCAGTCTAGCAGGTTCTCCAGTCATTGCTCGAATATCATCAAATTACTCAAACATAGAAATTTTAATTTTGAATGGACTACGGGAGGGGCATCCAGACCTAGCACAGGCAATTTACTGCATTTGCTATCTGAACAACTTCGGGATGGTTACCAATCGAGCAAGAACTACTCTGATGGACCACATTGATATTCGTCCACAGCCCTCCGATCCGCAACTTGAGGTATACATCATCACCGAAGTATTTCATTCTTGGGCATATCTCAAACTTCCCAATCCAGAGTTGCTAATTCGAGATGCTTGGGGCCAGTTGGACCAATGTGATATAGATCTTAAATGTATACTCACTCTGATTAATATTTGTTCGCTTTAACTTACGTTGATTTTCCAGGCAGATTCTACAGCACCATAGCAGACTATTATGCAAGGCACACACATGAAGTTCTGCAGGCAATTAATATGTGCCAAACTGGGCTCACATTAGCAACTTCAACTGGAAACACCAGGAGACAGATTCAAGCATTGTCCCAGTTGGCATCACTTAATTGGTTGCATGGGGATTATTCTGCCGGTCAAGAAAATGCACACAAGGCCCAACAACTGGCCAGAATCTCCGGAGATTTACTGAATGAAGCACGAGCACTCAGTGTGGAGATTTGGTCCCGGATTGCACTGGGTCACTACAGGGAAGGTGTCCTTCTCTGCAATAGAGCAAGAAATTTGTTGCGTCTTTGCGGCACATCGGGTGGCTCCCGGGATATGAATCTGATGGTCAGCCAGGCAGAGATCCATAGATATAAATCCGAATATATTGAGGCCCGCAATATTCAAACTCAGATTCTCCAGGTACAATCCAGAGGCCAGGACCCATATATTCAGTTCTGGACTTTGCTTAATATTGCGGAGATTGATGTATCTATGGCACCAAAGGACGAGGTGCAGAGTAGGCTTGATGCACTCAACTCTATGTTGAACGGTGTGGGAGATCTTAGATCGAGGAGCTATTGTGATGTTGTACAAGCCGATTTCAATCTCAGGGAAGGAGATATGCTTGTGGCCCGGGCCTTGTTCCAAAAAAACCTCAGATCCTCACTGGGAGCGGACACAGACATTGTCTCTCTGTGTTTGGAGAAACTTGGTGATGTACGCCGCTGGAATGGTTCACATGACACAGGTAACTGGACAACAGTGTTCCTTGCACATTCTGTCAAATTAAATCAGAAGCTGGAAATCCACAAGGCCTTGCAATGCCTTGGTGATGTGTTCCTGGCTACTGGCGAAGAGAACACAGCCATCAGTCTCTACACTGTTGCACTGGATGGATTCACACACATGGATGTTCATCGCAGCAGAGCAGAATGCATGCTTAGACTCGGAGATATTTCCAAAGGGCATGATGACTTGCTGCGAGCTGTGGAGCTTTGGAACACTGCACAACCACTGTTTGAACGAGCATCACAGACTAAACAGGTTGAACAGATTGATGAAAGAATGGCTGGGATCAGCCAGGATGTGTTGGAGCGATACATAAAAAACTTGGCTCTTCTTGCAGCGCTCAATACACCCCCTGAGATTGCAGGTGGGTCGGATGGTGAGATTCAGAATAGCGAGGTGGTGGAGGATCAGAAAGAGCTTGTTCCCACAGTAGTCTGATTTGAAAAACTAGGAATTGATAGGAGGAGGAGGAGAATATGTATATACCTGCAGTAGTCCCGTAGGCATCTATTCCTGTTACAAACGGTTTGTATTTATGTCAATCCACTGTAGTTGGGAGGTGAAATTTCAGAAAAGGTTTGGCGACTTGCCATTTGCAATACCACTTTCCCGACACAAGTATAACATTACAGCTATTTGCGGAACATAAGGCGCAGATCAAATTTTTATCAAAAAGGTTTGTTTTCACTGCTACCCCGATATCTTGCTCAGTTCCTCACGTGAAGCTCTGAAATTATGATGAATCGATTCCTATGGGTGTTCTTCAGTGCTTGGGCTCATTCCCAGATTTACCTCTCAGGCTAGTGGCTTAATAAGCAAATACATGTGATCTTTGCTTGCTGACCCTGTTTAAAAGGGAATTAATGTGAGGATGTCTGGATTTTGTTTTCTAGGGCTACCTTACTATATTATACAGTGCTTAGTATTGTTTCCCGAGCAATACACCTTTGTGTTATCTGACAAGTACCCTGTTGAAATCGATGTATTTATTTCTGTGCTTGTTAATATGTTTATAGGTGGCATATTCATATAGAAAGTATATGGCGCACTTGAAGGCATATCCCCGAGAATCTGGACAAAAATTTGGTGCAATCCAATGAATCCTTCCTTTGAAACTGGGGTGGCAAGATAAATCTTCATCATTCTTCTCACTCAGCCATCAATAGACAAGAGGCATAATCCGAACTGACAGGGCACTGTGGAGCATCCATTAAGGATATTTAGTGAAGGATTCGAGGCATTTGAGCCAGAATTGAGTGCATTAGAGGGGCAGCAGTGAAAATGATCAAAGTGGCCATTTTTAGAAAAAAAATGATCCGTGCCTTATGTTCCGCAAATAGCTGTAATGTAGACTGCTCCTCCATCGTGGTGGTTGTGGTGGGAGATTGAAGGGGCTTCGAAGATAAGCAATTTTCTTTTTGGGAGGGGGGGGAGGGTCGACTTGGGCTCGAGAATTTTTTTCGGTACCAAATTTAAATGCCCACTATCTTTAGTAGTGGGTGTTGTAGGCCGCTATCAGCGATTCTGTCAATAACTTGTAAATCGAACAATTTTGACGAACAGATCGATTTAAAATCATGATCTCACCTCTTTCTCCTGCCAAAATTCCTCAATCTTCCGACAGTGTGGTACTCAATTTGATCGCTGTGGAAGCACAGGCTCGTCTGCTGGTAGACAGAGAATGATGGGTCATCGTCCGGAATACGGGGTGTATGGGTGAGCTAGAAAATAGTGTGATGGTCCCAGAAATGTCGTGCAGGCGTAGAATGAAAATAGGATGTCGATATGGGAAAATGCCGTGTGGGCGTGGAGTACGGGTCTGGCTCGATAGGACTCGGTAAAGGCAGTAAGATGGGGCTCTGGGGGAAGGTCTTCACTGGCGACGTGCTCACGGTGGAACACTCAGTTCACTGGTCGCGCGGATGGTGGTGGTTTGTGGGAGAAAAGGAGGATGATTATCAAATGTACGTACAAAACAAATATACGGTCCGAAGACCGATGTACCGTAAAGTATGTATGTAGATGTAAAATAGGAGGGAGGCGACCTGCGGTCCAACCTAGCCTTCCACATCGCAACCCATACTCTGGTATCCGACGTTCTGGTGCCGAGGATTGACGGTTGCTGAGATCGTGTTTCGCAAACACAGCTTCTTTGTCTTTCTGTTTTGATCCCCCCTCGTCCGTGCCTCGTCCGCTCTTCAGTGCCGTCTTTTCATCCGAGTTCTATGCGCGTCTTCAGATCTCCCATTTCTCAAGCTTTTCCTAGGGTCCTGCTACTGACGCGCTGTGATAAGGACCGCGGTGCCACTAGGCGAATATTTGGGATCACAAAGTGGCTGGTTCGTCCTCTAGGGCTCTTTAAAGTTGGTTCCTAATAGAACGTGAGGCTGTAGGTGGTCTGCCTTGTTGTATCCGAGTGTGTGTGTTGGTCGAAGGTCGAAGGTGTGTGTGTGTGTGCGAGACCCGAGTGCTCGGGACGGGCTGAAGGCGGTTTACGAGCGCTCGGAAGCGGCGTTGGTGGTGTCCGGTAACCTGTAGTCAGTATTCTCGGGTGTATAAATGAAAGGCAAATCCTTGAGACGATGTCCCTCGGCGGTGGTGACGAGCAAGCGCGTTGGTGGTCAACTCGAGGATGTAATTGGGGGATAAAGGTACAAGGTCAGGGAAAGAACTCAGCGTTGGACTAGAGTCCTCGACTGGAACTGTCTCCTTGTGGTAGCTGACTGGGAACTGAATCCGAAAGTCCACAAGTAATTGACTGACTACCCTCGATTCGTCCGACGCCTTTTATACCTTTTCCAAGCCAGTCACGTTGTCCGTCCCGTCGGCGTCCACAGCCTCGTTCCACATGCTCCTCGAGCCTCTTTCGACCTTCCGTGGCATTTCTGAGCTCCCAGACTGCCGATATTCGCGGACGTTGAGCTTCACGAGCACTCAGAGGTGTCGAAATTCCGAAATAGCACCGTTTCCGAGTGTTCGTAAGGGATTCGCGATGTTCTGAGTCGTCGGAATGTGGTGGAATAGGTTATAATGGTGGATAGGACGTGGGGGAATGGTCGTTTGGTCGCAGACATGGCTATCCTGCCGTCGAGGGTCGTTCAAGAGTCGTTTGTATCGTTGTATGGGGGCTCGGAAATGGCGCAAGTTCGTAAGTCGCAACGGTGCGCGTGGTCAGGTCTCCCCGCGAAGCCCGAGCGTGCCTGGCGTGCCTGGTTGCCATCCTGGCCGGGTTCGGTGCTCGTACGAGTCGTCGTAAACACTGGGATCGTCGAGTAACGAGTTGTTGGAAGTAGATCCGAATGAGGCAAGGTCGTTTCCTAATTGGGCGAATCTTGAGTGAGTGGGAATTCCGAGCCGTCGCGTCTCGTCCAGACAAGCCATGAGGCGGTGTGAGCAGTGCAGCGCGAACACAAGCCTCACAACGTAAAGAGCGCAGAAGGCAGCAAGAGCCAGAACCATCACCGAATAAAAGACTTGAAGGCCATTACTGGCGCATTGCAAACAAAACTCGTCGGGCCTCCGGCCATTTGTTATGACGGATTTGAACTCTTGACTTCTGGACAGGGCAAAATTTCTAAGGGTTCTGAGCCTACCGGCCCATCCTGTCATGTCCAGGGGGAGCAGACCATCGGGTCAAAATCTGTGCAGCCTTTTCCCTGAGGCTTCAATTGGTGTTCAGTCAACAATAATATGAATGGCAATTTGGATTGTCATACACATCAGGAAAAACTAAAATTCTATGATAGAACACGGGCTTTTATCGGGGTCTTTGATGGTCTATGAATGTCTATGTCTCGACCGTCTCTTTTATGGAGGTCTATCGAGGTCTATGGGTGCCTATGAGTTTCCGTCCCACAGCTTCAATGTTTATGGAGCTCTATAGGTTACCAGTCCTCAGGCCTGTAAATCAATCAAGTTCACAATCCAGGCAACAGGTCCTCTTTAAACAGCCTGCGCTACATTTTGGCCTGAGGGTGAGCTTGTCAATAATAAATTCCATCAGCAAGAAGTCGATAGAACTACATGCGCAAGACAAGATGAGTGATCACTTATTATCATGGATGGTGAAACTAGTCGTGCTTTAATCATCACTGACCCACAAAACGATGTCAAAGTCATGCGACAGAGCACAATTGAGGGATACAATGATTTGAGTACTACTTTGGTACTACCGAGGTGGTGGAATGCTCAAATAAATTACATGCACCCAAGACAGCGCCCTACGCAGAATGAGAGAGAAATGACATGAAAGAGTTCAAGTCAGAGTTGGAAGGACGACGTTCAACAAATAACATCTCATTTTACTACTACGGAATTTTCATGATCAATTTAGTACTGACGAGCCATTGTTGTTTCAGGGCTCCCAAATTGCCATTCAGATCCAACATCTCCAAAGTGTTTTTGAATAACTGTTTTGCGTCTCGCACTGGCAGCGGAGATTAAATGGCTGCGCGCCGATAGATCATTAGACTCGCAACCAGTCGGCTTTAGTAAGCAACTTTTTGATCACGAGACAAGCAGAGGGATCAAAAAAGCTTCCTAAAGCGACTGGTAAATCTGGGCGTGATTTTGGCTGGGCCCGCCAAATGTGTGCCCGGACTTGGTCCTGGAGAGTAGTACATGTCAGAAAAAAGTGTAAAATGTTCCTGCAGGAAAGTTGGATGATTTCAAATTCCAAGTCGAATGAGCCTAACTTTTTTTTTGACTTTGGGTGAAGGTCCTCGATGTCGTCTGCGCACGGACCCATCAACGGTGCTGGGCACTTAGGAGTAATACCCGAAAAAAAGTATGTCTCATTCGGTTTGCATTTACAAAATACGCAACTTTGCCTATATAACTTTTTACACTTTTTTTCGACGTTGGGCGACCCGATGAGCACGAAAACTCTTAAGTCCGGGCACACATTGGCGGGCCCAGCCAAAAGCGTGACCAAAGATCGCAGCCGCTTCGCAACCGTGATCAGCGCAGCCACGTGAGGCGAAGCGGATGGTCACGAGCCTAATAGATCATAATCAGACGCACGCCAATCATGTCACGTGCCCGTGGAAATGGTTCGGTTTGATGGAGGACAAACAAACGCCACTCTTCCTTCGCTTTCTCTTCCACCGCTCTCAACGATTCCCTCTGCCTCTCAACTCCCATGGATCCTGATCTGGCTGTGCTGCTCAGCACTCTGTTTGGTGCTCGATGGGTGTGTCTCGCGTCGTGGCTAGTTGGCGAAGAGGTGCGTATTTCCTCTCTCAAGTTTTGACTCGTTGTCGGGTCGCTTTCTGCAGCCCTTCGATCTCATTCTTCATGTGTACACCCTTTTCCTCTCTCATTTTTTCCCTCCTACACCCCACATTCTCTCGTCTCATGGCCATAGCCACTTCGGACGTACCCCCTGCCCACACCTCCTCCCCTTCCCATATCCCCCTTCTTGGCCTATTCTTGGCTATCTGTTCATTCTTCCACTAACTCATTGTCAGTAGATGCTCAGTGGCTCAAAATCAAGTCACCGAGGCCCGCGCGACAGTCAATTAGTTTCGCGCCGAGTGCGCACGTCCCACCTTCCAACTCCGCTCCTCCCAACGACACCCCGCTGTGCCAGCTCATCGGTCACCCACGAATGTGTTCCTGTCCGAGCTAAAACCGCCGTCAACCTCCCATCCTCACTGTACTAAGACTTCAGTGCCTTGACAGCAACATCGTCAAATTTCCTGCCATCAAGCCCATGCCGCAAGTGCCTTCAAACGCAACGCCGAACCAACGCCGAACCAACGCACGGAACTAAAATAAACTTCGACGACACTCAACGGCAAGATCGTTTCATTCCATCAATCTTCGTATGGTTCCACCTCATTAACCTCAAACATTCCAAAGCCTCTCCTGCGTCTCGTCAAATCAGTCGGAAGATCGAACCTCAGCTCCGTGTTCCCGTTCCTGCAAAGTCTCCTTCAACTTCAATTTCGCAATATAACGTACACCCCTTTTATTCACCTTCTTTGTCGTTCCTCTCGTAGATCTGTATTCGTTCGATGCGCTGCAATATATCTTTTTTTGCCCATTTTTTACGTGTAATTTGAGGTGACTATAGGAAAGAAAAAGTCGAAAATTGTCATAGAAAGTGGGCCAGTTTCATAGAAAGTAGGGATTTATGGGTGTCTATGGGTGTCTATGGGGTCGACCCCCCCCCCCTCCCACCAGTCTATGATAGAAGTCCATTGTCTATGACGTCTATGACGTCTATGTGGGTCTCTCTGGGTCTATGGGGCAACTTTGGTTTTTCCTGATGCATGCTGAATCTGTCCCATGGGAATTGTGTTTAGACAAGGTAATGTAAGTAGGTGGGCGGTTGGAATTTGGTGTCGGATAATCTAGAGGTACCATGTTGGCCATCTCCATTCCGAGTCCCACTGTCCTCGGAAACCTAGACGCCAGTTCTAACTGTGTGAATTTATAGCCATCACACTCCACCCGCTGTTAGGGTACTCGTTGTGCATGCGTCGGAGCGAACAAGTCGTATGCCGCACTTGAAACTCACCGCTTGCTTTGATTAATGCGACCGACCCGACATCGGATTTCTTCTAGGCGTATTCAGGGCGTATTCAATGCTTTGAAGCTTAGGAAAGCTTCGAATTCAACTTGTGCTTTCCGAGGTGTGCGACGGACGCGGCGGGAATCACCTCCGTTTTGGCAATGGTGCGATGTAACTCACGCAAAATAAGTACAGGGGAGGGAGATTACGGCTTTCGTCCCCAGTGGAGCACCAGGGAATTCCTTCCCAGGGAAAGATGCTAAACGATCATGTGCCAAGCCAATTCGAGGTGGCTGTCTTGGCGGCTGTCCCGAGCCGCCGCGTTAATTGAGGTAAATATCGTATTGACTGCTGTTCATCGAACGTTCATCCGACTTCCGTTGCAAGATGTGTCTTCGGGCCACCTTGGGGCTGTATTTCCGTCCTGCTGTGAAGAGTTTGGCGCTGCGATGTGGGTACTGCATGTTTGTACAGCTCGTGCCACTGCGGTTGATCATGACAGACTACAGCTTGGATTCATTTAGCTGCGCGGATCTCACTCAGCCCAGCCCGCGCGAATTGGAAGAGAGGAGCTCCGAAAGCTGTATCCTTTCGGCCCGGCGCCTCCCATGACATGCACAGCTTTTTGAGATCTGTGCTATTTAATGCGGCTCTGCACGCACACCTTCACTCCTACTCCTCTCCCACTTGATTGCCCTCATCCATACCATACCACTCATGGCCACCACTGAAGCCCTCGGACAATTGTACTCCAAGCGCATTCAATTCCACAGTGCGTAGAAATTGAATGTTGTGGAGTCAACCTGAAAATTCTGACTAATTCTTTGGACGCACTAGTCGATGCTGCGACGGCCCTGCCCCTCGCGAGCGGATCGAAAAAAGCACCCATTGCCTATGTCAGCGTTAGGATTGCGGATATAAAAGATCGTCTGCGAACGAGCGTCGTCAAAGGCCAGATGAATCCCTCTTGGAATGAGAATTTATCCCCGTACGTTGGATGCACCGAAACCCCTTGAAAAGCGAGGAACTCACAGAGTTCTGGCAGGACGCGGATAAGCGATAACTCAGAAGTCGTCTTCGAGGTTAAACACCGATCTGTGTGGCCGAAACCGAGCACGTCGCGGTTAGCGGTGACCGACCCATATCCGTTGAGCACGCTCTTGAAGATGCAGGGCGGAAATGCCTTCGGGACGAGTGCGTAGTATTCAATTGGGATTGGGGAACTGATTCTGAACAGCATTGCAGATATCGAGTTACCGTTGCACGCTGCGATGGCGACTGGCAGTCATACAGGCAGGCAGTTTATCTGTGAACATAAGGGAGCTGACGTCGATTGATACGGTCAAGCTTTGCTGGGGAGATGGCTGACCGGATGTTCGGGCGAGCTCCAAAGAAAAGCAAGCCGGGGACGCGACGGCGCACACTGTGCCGGAAATTGCGGTACCTGGCGGTTCGGATCCATCGAAGGCGGCATCGACTCCGCGTTTAGAAACATCATAGACCGATCCTTGTTATTATTTTGGGCTCTTCGCGTGATTGTTTTTGGACGTTGTAAAATTTTGTATCACCAGTTTGTATACTTACCTTGTATTTTAAAGTTGGTCTCCCGTGTTTTCTGTTGAGTAATGCACGGAGATAGCATGAACATCACGGAGATAGCATGAACATCACAGTACGAGAAAAAGTACGCGCACTCAACGCGCACTGGTCCCAGGCTGAGGAGGCTGGTAGCGGGAGCCGAGGAATTTTGTCGTGAGCGAATCGTCCTCCCGGGCAAGTCTCAAGAGTTTTGTAGTTTGCGATTGAACGAGGCAAAGATTTAAGAACTCATCGTATATCCACTTGAGCCATTCGACCCCTTTTAAGAACTCATCGTCACTAGGAAGATCCGACGAAGTCCGAGTCGGAACAGACCTTGTTTGCACAAAAGCTCAAGCGCTCAGCACCTCCGGCGTGGGATTGAGTACCTTGCTAGCCTTGGATTGAGTGCTTCGCTAGTTCTGCTCCGCAATGCCATTGGTTCTTCGAAAGAATTTTCATTGAGCGTGAGTCGTCGCTTGTTCGAATTTTGAGTCGTGAATTAAGCGTTGAGTTTGAACTTAGTAGGTAAAGTAGAGGCAAATAGGAAACTTGAAGGACAGACAAGGTCCCAGAATCGTGCTCGATGTCGGGAGATTAGGATCAACCGGGTGAGGCAAGCGGATCACTGATCTCGCACACAGATCAAGGTACGTGCCGACCATTCCCTTGCCAAATTGGGAAGACACTCAATTTATTCTACTGTGTGGTCCTACGTACAATTCGGACCAAGGCACGAAATACAAAGTTTAACCCTTCAGATCCGCTGACCCTTACCCATGTCCTTGGAAAGCCAAATTGAATTCCTTGCATTCTCAACCACTGAACCAAAGCCATGGGGCTCATTTTCCAACTCTACAGAGGTTTGAGATCCAGTTATCGTGTATTAAAAAGAGCATATTCGCAACCAGCAAAACGACGCTCTGATCCAAAAAGTGATGCTGATTTCCAGAAAGTTGTGATCAGTAGTGATCGAGTGATGACACAAGGTCGAAAGAAAAGGCGCCGCTGCCTGAAATTGGGCCAGGGTAAAGCCAGGGTCGTCTTTGAAATGCTTTTTCCAGTCGACTAGCATTTTCCCTAATTTTTCTAGCTTTTTTTTTGAAGGCATACCGCACGACTTTTGCCCTCCGGAGTTGCGTGAGCATCAAATCAATCAATTTTTTCGCCTAAATCCTCGAGTGATCGCCAGAATCTGAAGGGCGCTGCGAATATGCTCTAAAGCCATTTCATGTTTAATACTTATTCGCACTCTCAATGTAAAAAGGCGGTTGGGCGAGATGAAGAAAACTTTCAAAAAAGCGGTTAACGAACACGCCATCACTGAATCAAGATTTCGGCAAATGCCGAATCATGAAGCTTCAGGTTTCCCAAAACGGAACGATCTTCCGCTGGAGGAGGAGGAGGAGGTATATTATACTGGTACTTGACATATGATTCTCTTTCCAACCATGCCGATCCTGCGTCGTTCTGCACTTCCTACATGGGGCTAGAGCAGCTGCTAGAGCCAACCGCTTGCCAGAGCTTTCCCGCCCACGGATACTAGACTGTTGGCATCTTTTCCCGCTGAGCCAACAATCGCTAACAATCGACGGCCAATTGCTACTTTGATGCAGGCCGTTTTCCCGGGCACTTCCCTCTTACCAGTCCTTACCCTCCAACTTCGAGTTCCAAGCCCTACTGCCTGCCACAAGTGGAGTTCCTTCGGTTTAGTTTCCAACTCAAAGAAAGCTCTCAATTCATCCGACATCGAATGACGTTTCCCAAGGCTTCCCAATGAGAAGTGCCTCCGCAATATTATCTGGCAACGTCTGGGGACACCCTATGATTTGCCTCTGAACCACAACAAAAAATCTCTCGAGTCTCCGGCTTCAATCGTGTCTATTTCGATGCAGCTTATTCGCGGACGGAGCCCTGGGATGGCTTGTGTTCGCACTCCTTTTCACATGAGCGCATTCCCCGTTGCCTTCATCTCTCTCTACATACCCCAAAATCCCTCGAGATCATATGCCTCTGACGATTACTACTCTTGGACGGTTCAAACTTCAAGTTTTGTGCACCGAGGAAAATCTGCATTCAAGATGCGCTTTCGTCCAGTCGGGCTATAATGTTTACGTCAAGGTCCTGTTTCAAGCAACTCGACAAGCACATGTCGCGCTTTTCCATCCGCCGTTGACATTTTATAGCCGTCTCTGCAGCCACTTGAAGAAAATTCACGCAAGCATTGGTTGGATGAGACAAGGGTGAGGAGAGGTTTGCTCGAACGACTTCCCGGAAATGTTTCCGACAGTCGTCATCCACATCAGGTAGTTAGGCGGCGAAGGTTTACCGTCCGCAGCACACCACAAGTTGACTGTTGCTCCTCCCCACATCTACTGAACGCTTCTCTGGGCACCCTGTTCACTGTGCACGCTTTGTGGTTCGTACATTCATTGTCGCCAGAAGCGTATGCCGTCGAAGCATGCAAATTCCTCGCCAGAAAGACAGGTCGTTTTCACGATTGGTTTTCGCTGATTCTGCACTCGCGTTTTATAGGTCACTGAGAACGATTGTCTTCTCGGTCGCCCCTGCATAAAGTGTGGTTTACAAGACTACACTTTCGTAGGGTTTTCCTGCCCACACCAAGCGCATGGGCCGATACTTCGCGGAGTAAAACCCAAGTCAAACCCGGACCTTTTGCGGAAGTGACGGGAATTCGTAATCCCCATGATGTAAGCGAATTTGCTATTTCTTAAATAGCCAAGAACTTCGAAAGCTTGTATTTTCGTCGCCCCCCCTCTCTCCACCGCCCACTCACGCCCCAATTATTTTTGTACTGTATACCGCGTCTGCTGCCCCTGGATCTGGGCCGCTTCCGTCTTGGTTTTCAACGCGAAAATGACTAGTTCCAGCCTTACCGCCAATATAGCGGACAACAACTCTCACTTCCCTGTTGTTTCGATTAGAACCGTACAGGCGATCGTCCTTTCCTCCGGCGCCAACTCTTGTCTTTCGCGGGGCATAAACAACTTTAATCTGCATCGCTTGAATTGAATAGAATGGTTAGAACGCAGTCCAGGGCTCACAGGCAATCCTCCTCAAAACTTCCCTAAAAAAAGAACGTCAAAAGGCCTACGGACAAGGTCTCAAAGGAAATTTCGGACAGGGATCTCTGTAACTTGGGCCTCAGGCGACCAAATTTCCGGGCACTCCCCAAGAGGCATTTTCTGGCCGTTCATATTGGTTGCTAATTCGTAGTACTCAATCTTCTCAATCCCGAACTCATCCTGAGCCAAAATTAAGATGGGTCTTGACCAATCTACGTCCCCGATTCGCTCGTTCTCGTTGCATCTACTGGCCACCCCATCTGTCATCCGATTACTTTCTTTGTGATCTGATGCAGCGAGTCAACTTCTCGGGAATTGCAGGTCATTCAAAATATATTCAGTCATCGCCCGGCTATCAGGAGGCGAATATATTATAGAGATTGATACTGAAGCGGGAGAACCATGATATCAAAGGCGCGGCGAAAGCAATCACTATGGCGGCGGGTAAGTCGGGAAACCTCCAGCTGGCCCCGCTAGGTACGTGAATGCTCCTGGAGCGCCAACGCATTGAGTGAATAACTGCTTATGTGTGCCGCCAGCTAGCCTCCTCGTTCATTTCGACAGGACTGAACAGCCTCGTGTTCATGTCATCGTCCACGCCGCGCGGCTTGTGCACCCGCAGGAGGTAGAAGAACGCGTCCTCAACGACCAACAGGCTCTTGAGCACACCGTTGATGTTCCAGGCGATGCTGGCCACGACAAAGCCTGCAGCGGCGTCGAGCACGTAATGATTCGCCGTTGACACGATCGCTACGAGGATGAGCGCTGGGTAAGACATACCGAGCGCCCACTTGCCCAGTGTCACGAGGCGGGAGTGCGAGTGCGACGGGAGTGTTGCGACGGTCAGTCCGATGACGAAGCTGTATCCGAAATGCAGCGACGGCATTGCGGCGAGTTGATTGCAGAACTTGTTCGTTGTCCAAACACTGGCGACCTCGCCGGTGTGGACGGTGTCGATGAAACCGAAGCCGTCGGACGCGGGGAGGAGACGTGGGGGCATGCACGGCCACAAGGTGAACACCACGAAGGCCATGAGATTGGAGACGGCCAGAGTGCGGCGGCGGGACTCGAAGAGCTGCTGGGGTGCAGCGGCGTATAGCCATGCGAGGAAGGTGATGGTGCCGGGGATGTGGATGAAGCTGTAGATGCGATTGAGAGCACCGAGGAGCGTCGGACGGGCAAGAACGTAGCCCTGGACGGCAGGTTCGATGAAAATGTTGAGCTTCTGCTCAAGGTGGATGAGGGAGAGTGCATGCTCGCGGGAAACGGCGAGGGTGTTGTCCTTGAGAGTGACAGCGGTGAACGCGCGTCCGAGCTGGTAGGTCCAGTACACAAGGAGCCAGTACCAAACTTCAACCAGGAATGGGAACCGCCTAAGGGCTCGCGAGACGCGGGTATTACGCCAGACAGCGGTATTTCGCGAGCGGACGGTGCGCCCGAAGACTACACGATCATGATACGCCGAATCAGCTGTGGGCAGCAGTGGCTCTGCGGTAGGGGAGAGCGGGGAGTAGGCATCGTCTTTTCCACGCCGGCGGTTGAGAACGACGCCGGCGGTTAAGATGATGAGGACGATGCTCGGTTCTGCGTATGCGCCAAAGGACATGGTAAGGACGAGGCAAGTTGCAAACACCTTGCAAATTTAGGATCTCATAATGGTCGTGTGCAACGAAACTCCGTCATGCCGATGACATGCACCTTCCGGCAACTATCTTATTACGCACAACCTTCGTTGCGGGTCCATTGGCGCAAGGAGCCGTGAGTCGTGGGCGCCGTTGGGTTCCAAGGACTGCTCTCTGGCCTCTCAGCTGGCCAATAACAGCGATTTTGTTGCCAAATTGCCAACGCTTTCTTGCACTCTTGACCCACTTCCGTCTCTCACGAATGACTGATTCTTGGTACCAAAAATATCTGGCCGACGCGGCATCGCAGCATACTCGTCAAGGGGCGTCAAGGCTGTACATGTTCAACCGTTCTGCGGAAATTGACTTGCTGCGGGTCCGTCGCACGGCCGTTGACCATCTACAAGTTCGTTGCTTGTCACTACGTCTCACCTCAGGATACCTCGCTATCAGGATACAAGCAAGCTCCAACCGTCTTTCGGGCCCTAAAGCGTCAGCGACGATTACTCCCTCTCGCGCTCGTCGGCAGCGAGTAATTTAATGGATCCGTCGGCACTTCGTGTGGCCGGCGCTCGGGCCCGAAAGCGTCAGTGACAATGACCAACCCGGCCAAACAATCCTTTACTCCTTATTTAAATTATCCGGCCGTTGAATGTATCCACCGTACGCGTGATCCGCCGTGATCCCGGGACTTTAGTTGCTAAATAATATTCAAGAGGGCATGATGGATGTCAACAGATGTCAACGGATTTGGACCTCCTGTTGCCCTGAAGCTTGACTACGGGCTATTGCGTGTGGACGGCCAGGACCTTTACAGCGTCAGCTGCTCCGTTTGTTTTTGTTCGAAAGAAATGAGCATGTGGGCTTCGGCATCCTGATTATTTATTTCCAGTATATAGTAGGGATCGTCACTTCTGTGACTGACTGCTGGTTGAAAAGTGGTTGAAAGTGATTTGACTTGCGACTCTGCCGAGCCTGCCGAAGGCGCACGGAATTCTTTTCAAAAAAGATAATTTGACACAGCCAACGTTCTCTGGAAACGCCGTATAAAAGATATCTTTGTTTCACTGGAGTCTGGTGGAAGGCCTGTTTTTTCCCTCCAAGTTGAAAAACTCCAACTTGGTTCCGTAAATTGCTGCAACAGGGTGTGGCAGCAGTTGCCTACACTCTCACAGCGAACCCGGGTCCGAAATTAAACACATAGTCCCGGAGAAATCGTCGCAAGTTTCTAACCTATGGCGTAGGCGGAGATTCCCCAGCCAACTCGGCCAAAAGCGCGTTCGCCGCGATTAGCGCATGCATGCGTGCAGGAAACTGCAATTCTGCGACAGGGTCCAGAGATCTGAACGCTGGCCAAGTCGGCTCTGTTTCCGAGTCTGAAACAGCAGGGGAGATTGGAGTGGTAGTAGCGTTGTCACTCGAGGCCGAGTTCGAGAATATTGTCTGCAGTGTGAGCGGACGCGCAGCAATGAAACTGGGAGGCGAGATGCTCGCCGGCACAGCGTGGACGCTTTCGAGATCCGTGCTGCGGTGCCCGTTGGATCCGGACGATCGGCCTTGGTAGGAAGGTCGGTTGAACCAGCGTGGTGGTCGTGGGTGCGCTTCTGGAACAAAGCGGAGGTTTAACGAAGGAAATCAAAAGGCAAAAGAAAAACATAAACACCCAAGTCAGGGGAGATTTTTCGCCGTCGACGGCACCAGCGCGCGAGTCCGAGGAGAAAAAGAAAGAACAGAACGGGAATGAGGATGGCGAAGATTATGCCAACGGATAGTCTGTGTGGGCCACTGTTCACAGCGGACGATGACTGGGAAGGAGCGGCTGGGGCTGAGCTGAGCTATTGATGAGCAGGTTTCTGCAGTGGAAAACAAGAATACTGACGGAGAGACGCTTGTTACTGCAGCACAGATGAGTTACACAAGCACATGCTGAGACTGAACAAGCTTACTTGTGGTTGTCAGAATAGCGCCGGAGGAAGAAGTGTGCAATGATGTAGATGCGGTAGTTGAACTCCTGAAAGTGGGGTTCGTTATGGTCAGTCTTTGAGAGTACATTCGCACTTACGTTGTGCTTCGAGAGGAATTTAAGGTCGTGGTGCTGGAGGTAGCAGACCATGTATACGTAGTGGTGGGTTCAGTGCTTTGCGTGGACCATAAGATGCACCCAGATGCTGCGGACGCGTCGGGAAACTATGCATTTAAAGTGAAACAACGATGGACGTACATCCTGACTGGACGGTAAAATCATCCGATTGGGCAATGGCGCCGGTATAGTCTGTAACATGAATAGCTGCTATCGTACCTGCAAAAAAAAAAAGATCGAGATCAGGTACCTTACACATTGCCACGGCCAAGACTTTACCAGCTGCAAACTCAACAACCCAGTAGACCGATGTGTCTTGGAACGGTCCAAGAGTCTTCGCAAGAGTTCCATCGAGCGAGACAACACTGCAAGAGTCAAAACAAAAAAAAACACAAGCTGGCAGTTACGCGTACCTCTATGTATCAGAAAAGGTTAATAACGAATCAGTCAGACGAGTATGGATTTGATTTTACCAATGTCCAAGGCGCTTTACACCGCATGTTAATTTTTTGAAAGACGATATTAAAAGCACTCCGAACCTAGTCCGCCCTGCCACTGTAGGAGAACCGGCTCACAGGTTGAGGCGGGGGAATCGCTGCAAATAGTCGGTCGAAGTCTTCAGATGGGATGTGTTACTCACGCCGGCAATGAATCAACAACCAACCCGGATGCCAGTGTAAAGGGTTGCAAGAACGTAACTGGGAGATATTTCGTCGAACAAGACTCACAGCGCGGTGCTCGGTGGGAGAACTTATAGAGGAATTGTTGACGACCGTCAATTCAGTCGGTACCATGGCCGATCTACTGGCGATCTTCTCGCTAACTGCTATCAGCTTGTGTCCGTTCGCCCACCTAGAAAATTCGGCGAAGTCTTCAGTCGGTGGTTGGGTTTCAGTGACCTGCGCTCGGGACTATTCTAAGGGAGAAGCACATTCACGGGGAGCTCCTTATGGAGAAGGTAACAAAAACGCGTGTTGGTCCTGCCACTGTTGGATCGACGCGTCTAACTGCGAAAGCCCTAAGATCTGTGGGAAGGCGGGATCGTCACCAAGGCCGGAAAAATCGAACAGTCGACTTGATGCTATCCAAACGCGATTGAGAGATCCAAGCTGACGGTGGTTATGGTCAACTTGCATTTTGTGGCTGAGTCGCAGATCGTATCATTGATCTCGTGAGTCCGGCCCGGCGGCGACACTCAGCATTTATTTTTCGAGGACCTCCAACCTGTTACCATAAACTTAAACCTGGCTTTATCGAACAGAAATCGAAGTGGACTGGGGCGTCAAGGTGGAACTATGAAACCGAGAATCAGTGATACCAAGCTAGCACTGCCGCTCATTGATATGCATGATTTGTTGTTCAACGCTCGAGTTTAACTCGAGTTGAGGGTGAATGGAAGCCTATTTCTCGAAAAACCCTCCGACCAGCTCTTACCAAGCCCACCGCCCAACTTTTCAAATTTGCTCGAAAAGGGTAAGCATCCGCTACTTTGGGCTTGATATTTTTGATCCAAAGCGCTGAGACGTGTCGCGTCACGTATTACGTTCCGTTTGGAGAGATGAAAGGATCTTGAACGTAGTGAGTATGGAGCCCCACCGTGCTCGGAAACCGTCTGCTTCTGAACCAGTCCATGTAAAACGCCAACGATCCACCGAAATTTCAACCAACAAATTCAACCAACAGCAAACAAGAGGTAACTAGACATACACACGACAAATAAAATACAGGGATTCGAAAATACTCTACGCTTCTCCGGTCCCGTACGCAGGAGGAGGCACATCCGCCTGCGGGGCGACCAAATCGGTCAAAACCGCGTTCTCCGCCAACAGCATCTGTATGCGGGACCGCAACACCTCCACGTCCTTGGACGAGTCGTCTAATTGGGAGTATGGTATCGCGGATTGGAGCTGATTAGCAGACGTCAGCGCCGTGCCCGCGCTCTCCGGGAACACTGTCCGGGGTGTGCGGGCAGTTTCGGGGAACGCCGTGGTTGGCGTTGGTCTGGCAGGCGGGTTCGCGGCTACAGTCCGAGTCGGAGGGGCGGTATCGATATTCAGCGGAAGGAGTGTGGGACCTCTCGCTACTACCGCACCCACCGGGTGGGCATCGGGTTCAGTGCCTGTGTGACTCCGGATTGTTTTGGCTGATGCGTCACTGCGATACATGGGCTTGTCGAACCAGCGTTTCGACAGCGGCCGTGCCTCTGCACATCACATTAAACCGCGCACGGGTACGCCTCGAAAAGTCGCACCTAAATCAGAGGCACGTCGACGACGTCGTCGACATATAAACCAGAGGCATGCTATGGCCAGTAGGAGCAGGCAGGGCACGAGAATCCCAAAGACCAAGGCGGTATGGTGTGCGTTGGATTAGTGGTGGAGGCGGCCGAAAATGGGGAATAGTCGGACCCAGGTGGCCTATTAGAATAGTTGTTTCATCGTATGTAAATCGGATGCTGGAACCACGTACTGAGTGGGACTTGCAACAGCTGTGCGAAATAGGGCTAAGCAAAGCCGACTTCAAATTTGTCTGGTATCGCACCTGAGTGGGTTACCGTCCTAGTCGTAGCAGAGCTTTGAGAAGTTGACTGGGAAGAAATTTGGAATGAAGCCGAGGCACCGATGGCAACTCCGCCCACGGAAGTGGGTGAAACACTCAATGGTTGACTTTTCGTAGTGGTCGTCGTATCGCTGGACGACGTCGACCTGAACAGTAAACGTTACAGAGAATTCATTGCGCAGATAAAAATCGTACGTCGGCGTATCAGCTGTACTAATCGTATTTTGCGGGGGCGGTGGCGGAGTAGCAATGAACGTATTGCCATTCCTCAGCGTGCAGTCGGTTGCTAAAAAAAATTAGTAGATAACCGTTTCTTGACAGTAGCATATCGTACATCCTGGTTGGACGGTGAATGAATTTCCAGTCGCGCTCGCACCCGTGGAGTCGATTAGTTGTGCAGCAACGACAGTGCCTAAGCAGAATTAAATACTCTGGGTAGATATCGACCGAGATAATGAAACAAACACTCACCGGCTTGGACATCAACAGTCCAGTGGAACGACGTCGTTCGAGATGTTCCGAGATTCTCGATGAGGTTTCCGTTATCGTCTACAATACTTCAGGAAGGTTGAACAATGAGTGTCGGATTTTGGGCCAAAATTGCGCGCGCACCTCTGGAGGAGGTAAATGAGGGGAAGTTAGTTGGACAGATGCAAAAGAGACATACCAGCGTCCAGGGTGCTTCATCGAACGGATGTTACTATATTCCCTGCGCCCAACTATGGAATGGGACTCACTGACTCCGCCTTGCCACTGCAGGAGAACCGGCTCGCACGTGGAGGCTTTCGACGTCCTTCAAATTTTTACATCAGCGATATACCGGTCAAATCGAGCTGCGAGGTGTACACAGCATTCACGATAAAGGACGCCAGCGTAGACGAAAAAAAGAGCGGTAGGAATAGGACCAGAGCATTCTTCATGGCAGTAGCACTGAAGGCAGCAGTCGTGGAAGGAATGTACGGGCGAGGGAGATGCTGGCGACCGTCAACAAACGTGGGATATTATGCATTTTTGGGACCAGGTACGTGTATATCTTGATGATCCAGTTTAACGGTGTCCGCGCTACCTACGTTGAGCCGCGGCCAAGACTCAGTACTCAGCCTTGGGCTGGATGATATTTGGGCCGTGTTGATGTGGGGTTGCAGCTTGATATTAAACCATCGAGAAAAGGGGACTCTTTGTAGGCATTTCGGCATCTTTAGAGCTCGGTTGAATGAAACGACACTTGAAGTTGAATTATGGCCACGCATGCCTACATACTAGGCGTGCGCCGGTGCTAAACAGGAAGGGCGGCTAATCCGTCTGGGACCGCAACGGTCAGCTAGGCGATGAGAAGACGAAGCTCGGACAGGCGATGATTCCATGAGATTGAAAGCTAAAATAGCCGAAGCGATCATCACTGCCACTGATTTGT